>JAPQLA010031741.1:0-12176 GCA_029822935.1 Naso vlamingii | reverse complement strand
AAATTGAGGACCAAAATTGTGTCAACTTTGGGCATGCCCAAAACATATGATGGAGGGTAGCTGGGGCCTGGCAGCATCGGGAGCAGGCCGGATCCACATCTGGATATATCCTGGCAAGTCTACTTTTGGACAGATGAAGCCTGTGGAGCACTTTAAACTGGAGCAAACCATGTCTTATACAAATTGAACTTGAGTGTACTCTTTTAATTGCCCTTTGCCAGGAGTCATCTGAAACTTCAAATCCCAGTTCCTCCTCCCACGCTGCTGCTCTAATATTATTAAGTGATGGAGAGGCGATCATTTGAATATTCTCATATATTCTGCTCACTCCCCCTCTTCGATCTGGGTCGGCACCCAACCACTCATCCATCCAGTCATTTGGTGGGAGTGACGGAAAAGACGGAAAGTGCTTCCGAATAAATACCTTAACAGGTGTGTGCTGGGAATGTTGTACTCCCTTACAAGCTGCTCAAAAGACATGAACACACCATGCTTAAAGAGATCCTTCACCCGTTTCAGACAATTCCTGAACCATAACTTAAACGCTGTATCCATGAGTGAGGGTGGGAAGAGTGCATTAGCCGAGACTGGGAGAGAGGGCATAGCCTGTCTATGTTTGAAGTGGGTCCTAAATTGAGACCATATTCGTAATGAGCAACTTACAATGAGATTGTTTGTGAGGCGCTGTTTACTGAGTGGCAGTGGCGCACATACTAACGAAGGGAGGGATACAGGGTAGGTGGAGTGTTGTTCCATTTCAACCCATACAGGGCCATCCCCCTCATAGAATGTAGAGACCCAGTATGACATTTTATAGATATTAGCCGCCCAATAATATTGTAGAAAATATGGTAGTGCTAAACCTCCAGCGTCTTTCTGTTTCTCAAGATGTCTTATTCCATATAAAAACAGATATGGATTTATCTAACTCTTTAAAAAAGGACTTTGGGATAAAAATAGGCACTGTATGAAACAAGAATATGAACCTGGGCATAATTGTCATCTTGACAGAATTGACCGTACCGGCAAGTGATATAGGCAGTGCTGACCAGCGGACCAGGTCTTGCTTGGCCTTCTCAAGGGCTGGTTTAAAATTTTGTTTAAATAAATCACTATATTTACGGGTTACTGATACGCCAAGATATGTAAAAGTGTCATGTGTTTCTATTAGTGGATATCTGTCAAAAGACATCTGTCGAGCCTGGTCACTAATCGGGAAGAGCAAACTCTTAGTAAGATTGATTTTGTAGCGCAAAATCTTCCCAAAGCTAGAGATAATTTCTAATGCCTTAGGTATGGAAACAAAAGGGTTGGACAGATAGAGTATCAGGTCGTCCGAATATAGAGACAGTTTGTGAGTTTGGCCCCCCCATCAATATCCCTAAGCTCCCCATCACTCCTTAGTGCAACTGCTAAAGGTTCAATGGCCAGGTCGAATAAAAGCAGGCTCAGGGGGCAGCCCTGTCTGGTCCCCCTACGTATTGGAAAATAATTGGAAATTGTCTTATTAGTACGGACCAAGGTCAGCGGTGCACCATACAGAATCCTTATCCAAGAACAAAAGGTTGGTCCAAAACCGAACCTCTCCAGAGTTGCGAATAGATATTAATACTCAATCCGATCGAATGCTTTGTGTGCGTCGAGGGAGAGCAAAACTTCTGCTGATTGTGATTTATCCGAGGAATAAAGAACATTAAAAAGCCTATGTACATTACTAAAAAGCTGCCGCCCTGTAATAAAACCAGTTTGATCTGGGTGTATCACTGTATGCATGACAGACTCCAATCTACAAGCTAGAACTTTCGTCAAAATCTTGTAGTCGCAGCAAAGTAGGCTCACAGGCCGATATGATTCACATTTCAGGGGGTCCTTTCCCTTCTTAAGAAGAACTGAAAGGGTGGCCTGGGTCATTGTAGGGGGGAGTGTCTTACGCTCAAGTGCTTCGGCATAAATATTTTTTAGAAGAGGGATTAGTTTGTCTGAAAATTTTTTGAAAAATTCAACTGGGAAGCCATCCGGCCCTGGAGCTTTACCACTCTTCATCCATTTAATTGCCTGATCAATTTCCGCCGCTGAGATGTTGCTGTCAAGATCTGTTCTATCCTGTTGGCCTACTGTTGGTATTTTGAGACTGTTGAAAAACTGAGCTAGCTTTGTGTTATCACAGTTTTCGGTGGCATAAAGGTCCTCATAAAATTTTCTGAATTGTTCATTTATGCCTTTTTGATTTGTGGTTATCCCGTCTGGAGTGTTTATCTCTACAATAAATCCGGCCTCTGCTGATTGTCTTGGTTGATGGCATAGTAATCTGTTGGCTTGTTCCCCATGCTTGTAGAACTCTTGACGAGATCTAAGATGAAGCTCCTCAGCTGCTCCAGACGAGAGAGTGTCAAATTCTGCTAGCAAACCTATTCTCTCCCGACTGAGATCCGCATGTGGAGCCTCTGAATTTCTGCGATCGACATCCTTTACCAAAGAGATGAGCTCGTTAAGGCGTGCTGACCGTCTTCTGTTTATACTTACACTATAAGATATTATCTGCCCGCGCAAGTAAAGTTACATAATTAGTAAATAGAGTCCACCTGTGTACAATTGAAATAGAGTCCACCTGTGTGCAATTTAATCTCAGTATAAATACACTTGTTCTGTGAAGGCCTCGGAGGTTTGTTAAAGAACATTACCGAACAAACAGTATCATGAAGACCAAGGAGCTCACCAGACAGGTCAGGGATAAAGTTGTGAAGAAGTATAAAGCAGGGTTAAGTTATAAAAAATATCCCAAGCTTTGAACATCTTACAGAACACTATTAAATCCATCATCCGAAAATGGAAGGAGTATGGCACAACCGCAAACCTACCATGACAAGGCCGTCCACCTAAACTGACAGGCTGGGCAAAGAGAGCATTAATGAGAAGCAACCAAGAGGCCCATGGTAATTCTGGAGGAGCTGCAAAGATCCACAGCTCAGATGGGAGAATCTGTTCACAGGACAACTATTAGTCATACACTCCACAAATCTGGCCTTTATGGAAGAGTGGCATCCATCCAATCTGACTGAGTTTGAGCCATTTTGCAAAGAAGAATGGGCAAAAATTTCCGTCTCTAGATGTGCAAAGATGGTAGGGACACACCCCAAAAGATATGCGGCTGTAATTGCAGCGAAAGGTGGTTCTACACATGCATCCAAGAGATGACTGCTTTGTTGCCCTAATTATTGTTTGTTTTACAATAAAACGTACTTTGTACCGTCAAAGCACTGTGAATTTTGGGTTGATCAAATGGTAAAAAGACCATTTGAGTCATTTTGAATTCCAGTTGGTAACACTACAAAATGTGGAAAAGTTCAAGGGGGTTGAATACTTATGCAAGGCACTGTAAGTTAGAGTTGGCTTTGCTGTCTGACCCTATGGGCTGTGGTACAGGTTCCTCATTTGAGTCATGTGTCATTAACATGGGACTTGCCCATCCTTTGCTATAAGCTCTCAGTTGTCCCTCAGCAGGAGCTGCTAGAAGTTTAAGGACTGCTGGGAAGCTTCCTGCTCCAGTTGGTACTTTTTCGCTGAAACTCCCCTCTAGAAACGGCCTTAGTTGGCAAAACTTGGAGCCTTAAGGTTGAGGGCTTCTCTCCTGAATTTTGGTTGGACCTTAAAAAGGTTGCAAACAGTTGTTCGCCATCTTCTACCACTCTAAATGCTGCTTCAAGTCGTTCAAGGTATGAATGGAGGGGTGCACTTGTGCCAAGAGACTTTACAATGTCAGCTTCAGGGCTAAGTAAGCTCTCCAGTCTCCTGACCTTTTGATTTTCAGATAGTGTTGAGTCACCAAGGAGGAGCTTGACTTGTGTACGCTAGGCATCGTAGTCGACTTCTCCATTTGGTTTAGGAAGCCTGCCAGAGAATGTTGGAATTTGGCTCTGTCTGTAACTGATGATGACATCTCACTGTGCATTATGTGCTCAACCACCACTTTTTGGATGTGTGGAGGGTTAAATATGCTCTCTTTAATGCATGGTGGGTTACTGGATACTCCTGAGGCAGGAACATCGGATAATGTACCAGCTGGTCTTGTCTCAGGAATTTCATGACTATTGTTGTCTTGGACCTGTTCATTTATTAATGCGGGGCTTTGTGCAGATCCCATAGTTTCATACTGAGTGTCATTAGTGTGGTCTTCAGGATAAGGGGTAAGGTTAGGCTGCCCAGTGGGTGAGAGAGCCTCATTTGTCTGTGGGGAACAAGAGTCTGACTGAAGGGTTTGAAGCTCATTCTGCAGCACACTGAAAAAAACTGTTTTACTACGTCCATGTAGAGCTTGCAGATCACTTAAGTATCTTTGTGCTAATTCTCTGCCTAGCTTTTCCTGACACGTTTCTCAAATGGTCCTTACATGCCATGTCACATTAGGATCTCTGGGGCTCAGTAAGTCACCTACAGCCACAGGATCAAGCCTTGGAATTGCCCTATCTGAAGCATACTCTATTAGAGCTCTCCCTGTGGGTTGCCCTGACTCATTAGGGATTTTAATAACTTTTCCTATATCTCCATCTACAACAAGGAAATCAGCGATTTCTTTTTCTGAGTATAAATCTTTGGTGCCAGTTACATAAAGGCAATTCTGTCCGGGTAGGTCATATCTATTACAAAGTTCCATTGTTCAATATTTCTTAAAGCTATGTTTTAAAGATATCAGTGTTTGTGTGAGACTACAACCTCTAATATAGTTAAAATGATCAAAAAAAAGGAGGAGCAAGTGGCAGCTAAATTAACAGCTGCCATGTGCAAGGTGTCTGATTGGCTTAGAAATTCATGCTCGACTCTTATTGTAAGTAAAACAATCTGCATGTATTTTACATCAAGGACAAACAACTCAGTCAATCAGGACATTTTAATAAATGGTGAAGTTATTAAGACTGTGGCACATGTAAAGTATCTAGGCATTATAATGGACACACATTTGTCCTTCAAAAAACATGTCAGTAAGGTGGTCAGAAATGTTAAATTTAATTTGAATAATTTTAAGAGCATTAGGCACCAAATGTCTCTGTCTGCCGCAAATCTTCTCTTACATGCCATGATTTTTCCCCATCTGTTGTCTTGTATAACAACTTGGTCCCAAACAGGTGTGACCACACTCAAGCCAGTGTATTCATTGTATAAACAGATCTTGAAAACCCTGGACAAAAAACTGAGAGATTATCATCACTGCCATATCCTGAAAAAATATAACTTACTTAATTTTGATAATTTTTTATTTTACTCTGATGTATGCCTGATGTTCAAAATTATTCATGGTCTCGCACCCCCTCCTCTCAGAGCATGCCTGGCCTCTTCTGGTATTAACAGTACTCGAAGGATTAGGACCAGAGTATCTTCAAGGGGAGACTGGGCAACTCAATTTAGGAAGACAACTTTTGGTCAGTCAGCATTTTCAATGAAAGTGGTGGGGAAGTGGAATTCCCTTCCCCTTGATGTTACAGATTCAGGTAGCTTTGCTGTGTTTAAAAAATGTCTTAAGCTTTGGCTAAAATCAGTACAAATGTGTAACCACTAATAACTGTCTTTTGTTTATGTTTTGCACATATTTCTGATCCCACTCAGGGTATCGAACTCACTACTTGATCATCTCTGATCCTACTCAGGGTATTACTTTAGATTTGGTTAGTATGTATTCATTGTGGTTTTGTGCTTGATTGTAATTAAAATTACGTTGTAGTACGCTGAAAACTGTACTTTACGGAATTTGTAGTAAGCTGAAAATTGCACTTTGCAGGGTAAGCTGCGGACAGTTTTTCCTTTTTTCTTTAAAAATCAATTTTATCTATATCCAACTGTCGTGGCCATTCATTGATCACTATGACCACCTTAGTAATTCATTCTTCGTATTATATATTGTTCTGTGTCTTGTGCCATGTGCTGTCATGTAGTGTCAAAATGTACTGTCATGTTTTTATTCTGTCTGAGTCCCCTCTTTTTGTTTGCCTGTCCAGGGACTACAGATGTACATGAGCTGATAGATAAATCTGGTACAATTGCTGATTGTGCAATGTCCCTGTCAAATAAACAATAAACTACACTTAAAAAAAAAAGGAATTGGTTTATCCAACCTCCTTTTAGGAGTTGTTTGAGCGTACTTAAGTTCCTACCACCATCCTCAAAAAGGGAGACTGTCCATCCTGGTACCCAAAGAGATGAAGATGGATGATGAAGAGGATGATCCGAGTGATGAGAAGATGATGATGATGAAGGTCAAAACCAGGAGACAGTGGGATGACGGCAATAGTACGAGTAGCACAGTTGTGTCAGTAGCATGGTCTCAAACAAAAACCAGGCGGGATTCAAAACACACGCCATTTGAACAAGGTCAGCAACTCTGCGGCTAAATGACTTCTTTCAGTTTCCAAGAATCTCTCCTTGTTTATAGTCATTATGTAGTGCAATCTCACTTCCCTCTCTCAACTGTGCCACTAGCGGGTGCTAAAAGACCATGATTATTAAGAGGAGTAGCTATTGCAAATTAGTCTTGCCTGTTTAATGACTTTTTAACTGCCATTAGGTGACTGTTTACCGAATGACTGACCTTAACCATCCAGGTTAAATAGGCAAGCTCTCAGGTGTTGCTAAGGAAATTGAGTTGTTGCTTGCCAAAATTTCTATTTTGACCACAAAATGCATGAAAATATAAATTAATAGTCGAAATATTTTCTTTGATAAGTGACCATGGTGTAAGCCGGATAATGCCCTGTGAGGTGTCCATAATAAGGAATGAATGGGCATTGTAAAATTCAGGCATCCACGTTGTCCATTCATTCCTGATGGTGGACACCTCGTCGGGAATTAGCCTTACATAAATAGCTGTAAAAGCACCAAAGAAAATCTGTTTAGGCGTTTCATAATTTTTAGGAACCTATAATTGACTGCAAGAGCTAAAAAAAATAACCAGGTAAAAAGAAACTGGCTTTTTAGGACAGGTAGCCTAACACACATACAACAGACAGTAGAACCCTTCTGTAGGAAAACTCTTATATTCAGGATGAGACGTAACACTAGCGTAACAAAAACTTTACCTAATAATAATGTAAAATTATTACTCAGTAAAGACTACATATTTTATTAAACTAGAAAAAATGCCAAGTACATTTTACCTGAGCAACATATTTAAAGTCATTGATCTGATCAAATATTGAGCTTATTTTAATATAAAAAGGAGCAAAGGGGCAAAACTTGATCTGACAGACATTTTGCTTTAAGTCTGTGTAAAGCTAAAAACAAAAAACATCCTTTCTGAGAGTTTGTCATCCCACAGATTGATTGATTGATTGATTGACTGATTGACTGCTTTGTTTTCCTGTCATGCACACAAAATACCCAACCATCATGGGTTTATAAGACATTAAACGTCCAGCTGTAGCAGTCAAATTTCATTTCATTACAAAGACAAAAGATGAATTTACAGCTCAAAACAAAAAATTATTCCTTGTTTCCCAGGCTTGACGAAGGATGTTCACTACAAAAAAAATTCTCTTCCTAAAACGACTTAAGTTTTTCATATTTATCCAACCAAAAGAAATCAGCATATATTAATGACATTTTAGTAAAAAGTATTACCCTGAGGTCATCATAAACAGGGCAACAAAACAGGAAATGAACCTCATTCTCAATCTCACCTAGACAAACAGTCTATCCTACTCTGGAGTGTCCTTTAATCTACTGGTTAGAGCTAACAGTAGCACACTGTAACTGTGCACACAGTGAGCTTGGTCTTTTGTTTAAATTAAACTGCACACACGGTTCACGGTCCACACTGAACTATTCTTTTTGAGATAGTAAGTGCGTAATTTTGGCCGAACCATATATCGACTGGCCATTTTTATTCATATTTGAGAAACATATTGCTCCTTATCCTTTGACTATCACAAAACATTCCATTCTGGAAAATAAATAACAAATAGTACAAATGATATAGAGATTCTAACTCCTTTGCTCAGGGATGACAGTGTGAGATGTCCCAATTAAAAGTTTTTTTTAGTGAGTCTGTGATCAGACATCTTCACAAGTTTATTCCAAAGCCTAATTGTTTGACATTTATGTCTGATGGTTGGAGGTTTCCAACCCATATCTCAACAAATGGCCAAAACTGATGTTAATTTATTACCTCCTGTAAAGGAGCGAATAGCTCTGTAATGCACAGCATTACAACTTGTATGCTCTCGGAAACTCAATACACCGGATGCATAATTGGACACAGGACAAACACACTAGTTGTGTAAAAGTATGGAAACTCAAGTTATCACAACTTTTAACCCTGTTCAGTAGAGATCCCAGAGCTCTCCCTGCAGACTGAGCTATAACATTTACACCATCCTCAAAGGTCATATGCTCATCCAGCATTAAACCAAGATATTTATACCGATCAGTAAATGTCAACACAATTGAACCCAAACTGAAAACAACAGAGCTTCTCCTCAGGGATTTTTGTCTAAAATGTACTATTTGTGTTTTTTCTTGATTTACTACTAGTCTCCACTTCCAGCACCAATCTGCAACAATGCTCAGCATAATTTGCAGATCTTTTTCACATTCAGTAAGTAAAGCTACGTCATCTGCATACAGTAACATACTTACAGTCTGATCATCAACTTTAACTCCAAGGGAAGAAGCTTTAATCTGAATTGCTAAATCATTAACATAAATAGAAAAAAATGCCCCATAATTTTGTACAAATGAAATCCGTTGGCTTTTGGTAATTGGCAGAGGAAATCATGTCGTGCCTATCAAAGGTTCAGTGGCTGTTGCTGGCGCTTGTGGTGGCACTCTGTGGTAGAGGTCTTCAGGGGTGCAAAAAGTCATACCTTAACCAAAAAAGATCCAGACATATAACACCCACAACCAAACCAAACCAGACTAATACTTGAAAGCTGAGACCCGGGTCCGAGCAGAACCGAGATGTGCCAGACCCGACCCCGTTCAGCCCTGCTAGACAGAGCTCTGAATAGTACCTGCTTAAAAGTTGTTGCTAATTGCCATTACAGGCTGTCAAAATCATTCAGTGACCCAGTGCCAAGGCAGTTGGTGTTTGGTTATAAAAAATAAATCAACAACATTGTATGTTTTTCTTCTTAAAACAGCATTGGTTAAAGCATATTATCCACTTGGTCCACACTCCATCCAGGCTTTCTGTTAATGTTATTTTCTCTGGTTACATTAGCATTGCAAATTTGCTATCACTCTTCTCTCTCTGAACTCTGACCCTTCACCTCTCAGGAAGAAAGCGATAATGTTGCATTACGTCATGTTATATTACACTCACTGAATCATTCGATTAGCCTACCAGTTTGTGGCCACATATAATATGCACTTTGCAGTTTGCTAGCAGTTGCTTGCTGCTGCGCTTGACACACACAATAGGAACAGGATAACTCCACAAAATAAGACTTACATGAAAAAATCACCAGCAGTGGCAGATCCTAATGCACATAAGTCAAACTCATGGCTTGTGGGCAGATTTGGCACACACTACAATTATCTCTGGCCTGCGAGGTAATACCATATGTCTAACACAAATGGCCTGTGCGCCTGTGGACTATATCACGCACACACTACTAATACTCCAAGTCACAGAATCCACTGCAACAGCTATTAATCAAGACCTGCAAGCGCCGGCAACCTCTCCCCTGCTGTTTTAGACACACTGTGAGTTGGCGTTTTTGTGCGACATACTCAATGACGTCCGGCTTTGGGGAAGAGACTGAGTGATTACAAGAAAAAGCCAGAAAACTCTGGTCATTTTCTGTGTTGCCAGACAATGGCAAGCCAGGTCTCCATCGCTGTGTTTCCAGTTGCGCATTTTACTGATAAACTTATCACTCGGCGCTAGGGTGACCAGATGAGAATGAAAGAAATGTGGGACAGGGAATTTGGGGTGGGCGTGGGCATGGTCACGTGGTACTGTTGGCAATCAACAGTAAAAAACAGTCAAAATTCAACACTAAAATTATTTTTATTCAAGATTTCAGATGTCTATCAGCAGAAAGAAAACACAATGACTTTGATGTATCACTGCAAAACACTTGGCGTAAATGTAAACAGCGTCATAATGTTGCCCTTGCAGTCACAGTTATCGTGGCACAACTGTGCAGCTAAAAGATAAACACAGCCAGAGTTCATCACAAACTGTAACAGCCAATGCAGAGCCAGCTGCAGGTTACAAATTAAAAAAAAAAAAAAATCACAACAATCAGTAATCAATGTTTTATTAGGCTATAACTAATCAAAATTATGGTTCAGCCTAATTTTGGGGACAACCAATTCAATTCAACTCAATTCAATTCAATTCAAGAACTTTATTCACCCTTGGGGAGCAATTAAAAAGGAGCTTGCACAGTGCACATTAAATACACATGAAATGCAGTAAATACAAGTAACATACGAATAATCACATAGGCACAATAAGACAATAAGATAAGATAAAGTGCACATGTGCACTGTGTGCAGATGTAAAGCGCAAAAGCAGTTTAGAAGTTCTGGCTTGGGATGCCTCATACGTGGGGATGGGCTAGGGAGGAGTCGGAATTCAAGAGGCAGACAGCCTCAGGGACAAGGTTGAACTCCTCCTGAGTCCTGCATCCAGGGCAACATAGGCGCCGACATTCAAATGGCTGCCATCAGGACACTAATGTGGGTGGGGTCACATATAATCCGGGTTGATGGTTTTATGATCTGCTGACCACACACAGAGGGCAGGGATCTCAGGGGGTGTCTAATGATTTTTGAGCAAGTTTTGACTATGCTCTGTAGCTGTTCTTTGGTCTGGATGATCAGAGAATGGAACCAGCAGATGATGGAAAAAGTCAACACACTTAGCAGTAGAAGGTGGTGAGTATGCTGCTGTTGACCCCAAAAGAATTAAGCTTCCTCAAAAAGTACTGGTGCTGATGGCACTTCTTCAGGATCACCTCCATGTTGACTTTAAACCTCAGTTTGTTGTCAAAGTGGGTGCCTAAATACTTTTATTGTTGCATCAGTTCCACTGGCTGCCCATGAATGGATGAAGTCACTAATGTGACCTGGTCCCCATGCTGCCTGGAGAAAAACACTGCCATCGCCTTTGTTTTGTGGACATTTAGCTCCAGACAAGCGCTATCACACCACTCCACAAACTCATGGAGGGCAGCCCCATGATCGAGTGTGGGGCCAGACAGCAGGGATAGGAGCACTGTGTCATCAACAAACTTCACCAGATTGCAGTTGGGATGTGTCATCCTGCAGTCATAGGTGGAGAGGATGAAGAGCAACAGGGAGAGGACACAACCTTTGGGCAAGCTGGCGGAGGTGTGCAGGAGATCCCAGAATGTATTGTAAACCAGTACACTTTGTGATCTATTTATGAGGAAGTCAATGACCCAGATAATTAACTGGTGATCTAAATGGAAATGGTTGAGCAGTTTATCTGCCAGAATACGAGGTTGGAGGATATTAAAGGCTAGAAAAGTCAGCAAACAGTAGTCTAGCTGTTGTGTTTGAGCCTTCTAGATGCTTATGTACAGCGTATAAAATAAACAGTTTAGCATCGTCTACCCCTCTGCCACCACAATATGCATACTGTAACGGATCAATCCTGGTAATGTAGCTTTTTACAATGCTCTATGGAGGGTAGGATCTCCAGGAGTCAGCCTGTTGATAACTTACCTTAATTGAGCATTATTGTCCTTCTCAAATTAGGATTCAGGACAGATGCTTGTAATTTGGGACTGTCCTGAATTTTTCAGGATGTCTGATCACCCTACTTGGCACCGAGTTCACACGTCAATTTACTGACTTGGAGTTTAAGTTCAAGTATGACTCTGTTGGCGCTGCACAATTTCCACGGTTCATTCCTGAAACGATGCCTCGACTATGCCTATGTGCTGCTCAAATGCTCTGCATGTTTGGAAGCACATACATGTGTGAGCAACTTTTTTCTCTGATGAAAATGAACAAAACCTCACACAGATCACTGATGCTCAGCTTCACTCCATCCTCAGAGTTTTCACAGTTCAGAGCTTAACACCAAACACTAATGAACTTGCAGCCAAGAAAAGATATATGATTATAGATTATATGATTTTGGGGGGGGGGGGGGGGGGGGGGGGGGGGGGGGGGGGGGGGGGGGGGGGGGGGGGGGGGGGGGGGGGGGGGGG
>JAPQLA010031683.1:0-12181 GCA_029822935.1 Naso vlamingii | reverse complement strand
GTGTGTGTGTCTGACCACTGCGCAAACATCCAAAATGTCTGGCAAAGGTAAGAATTCAGAAATTCTGGTAAAATTTTTAGTTTCACACCATTCAGGTTGGCTCTGAGATATGTGGACCTTGACTTACATCCTGTCATAACTCTTACTCAGATTGAACAAAGGTGAAGATACACAGCTAGAGCGCTGCTTTGTGACTGTCAATTGTATCAAATCTGTTAATACAGGTTTATTGTGACAGTTCTGTCACATACTGAATAATCCACAATATTGATCAGCATCGAGAATACAGTATCCCAGAAAAACCCATGCTGTCTTTGGTAGGCATGCACGATATGCATCTTTTTTTAACAGATACGAAAAACAGTAATTACCCGATTTTCATGCAGATAACCAATATAATAACTGATAATTTTACACTTTTTTTATTCTAAAAAGAAGTTTATAACCTGTAATGCACAGGGTAAGAAATGATAAGATATAGTCAGCAAAGATGGATGATTTAAAATTCCACAGCTCTGACCAAACCAAATCTTACTGACATCACTATTATTAACAAAACAAAGACAAAGAACACGTCTGACTCTTCAAATGTTCATGTTCTAGTGAAGTACTACTAGAGTAAGTAAAAACTAAATCTGGTATTAAATGTTGACCCTTCATTTTGCAGATAACTGATACTAGTGATAGTCTAAAACAGGAAAAATGCCGATACTGATTAATCTGCAGAGAATCAAAAGAAAGAAAGAAAAAGAAAAGAAGCGTGCACACTTGAAAATGAAAATTTTTGAACTTCCCTTCAAATATCTTGCTTACAAATTACAAAACTGAACATACTACTCAGAAATACAAATAACTGAATAAAGTTGTAAATAAAGTATACGTCAAAATCAAAACAAATGTAACACTGAATAATACTAATAGATTAGTCAATTTATGGTTGAACCTCAAAAGAATTCCTTACCAAGGTTTTTCAATGGATTCTGGTACTACTTGTCCTGCTAAAAAACATACCAAAAATCTAAGAAAATCTAATCTTGTGAAAGAAATCATTTAAAGATGGCATCCAAGATGGCCGCCGATAGCTTAAAATGACTATATCTCAATTGCTGTTCACCCTAGAAAGGTGGTTTTTATGTCTAACCCTAGGTTTTAGGCCTCAAGGAATACAACTGTATCAGTGAAAATACCATCAGTTAATTATTTATTAAAAAAATTGAAGATCGCTTCCAAGAAGGCCGCTGAGAGCTTAAAATAGCTATATTCTGAATTACCGTTAATCCTAAAAAATTGATGGTGTCTAACCATAGGTTCTCAGCCTGAAGGAAATCAACTAAATAATTGGAATGATCATCTAACAATTATTTTTTGACAAATTCAATATGATGTCACAAAAGGGCTGCAGTATACATTTTATTCATTAAAAGGGACCATTAATCCAATCTACAGTATGAAATCATTGAGAATTACAAGCCCCTGAATACAGAGAAGGTTGACAATTGAACATTCTCTGCCACTCTAGTTTGAGTGACAGCTGTGTATCTCAGAGTTTGAGTGACAGCCGCATCAAAACATTATAGGAAAATAGCCACAGCAGCAGCCAATCAGGCAGCAGCATTTTCCCTCCTTTGGTGTGATCGGTCTTTGTCAGTCATGTGTCTTTCTTCGCTGACACGCCATTTTGGTTGTATAGCGGAGGTAAACAACAGATAGCAGCTGCTCTCTCTCACAGAAGAAGCGGTTTTGTAAAGTTGTTTTGAGTTATCAAGATTGCCAAATTGAAGGAGTACAAAAATAAGCCAAAGCCACACCGAGACAAACTCAACAAGGATGTCAGGGACCAATGTTTAGTTAAGATGCCCTCTATTAATAACATAGATCCATATGAGCAAACAGCTGAAGAGCAGACGCTACATCACTCTGTCCAACTTCATCCCTGGATAACACCAACTCTCTTGTTTCTGGTACAAATGTGTAATGTTTTACCTGTGAACAGTTTAGAAACTATAAATCCCTTGAAGCTCACGGACATTTCATCAATGGCTGGGTGCAGGATCTGCTTACATTTCACTCAAGGAGCTTCACAGCACAGGCATCACGGTCCTTCATCAGCAGAAGTTGGCTGTGATCGTTAAACTCTGTTGGGGCTTTTCTTTTTCTTGCTTTTTTTAATTGGGTATTTGCTTTTGAATGTAAGCACATGCAGCGTATATCATACACCAGGTGGAGCTTTGTTAATGGAAATTATACGTAAGGTAACAGGTAATGTTAAAGAGCAGCAGGTGTGTGAACTGCAGCAAAAAGTTTTTGACCATGTTGGTGTGTGATCGATGGTGTCGGTGTATGTTTTTTTTCTGCATTAAAGTGTTTTCTGTTAGTCACTATGCTGAGAGGGTGAGCATGGAAAAAATGGCAAATAATAAATCTTTGAATATAAAGTGAAGTGAACTGGACGTTGTTTTCCATCTGTGCACACGTCCGAAGCTTGTTTGACGTTTGCCCCTCAGTGGCTTGATAATTAATGTTATATTGTTTTAATCAAAAGTCACAACAAACTTCTTATCAGCCTTGAAACAAGATTGTGGTTCATCTGTTTTGTTTATTTTTGATCATGAACGTAAAACAGTCATGTATTGTTATGATACAGAAATCATCTCATGTTCAAATGAGTGAAGAAGAATGAATAAATAAAACTACATCCATCCTGTGGTTTTAATGGTGTTGTTTTGCCTTCAATTTGAGTTAATGCTTTAATTTCGTGTTAGAAGTTTGGTATCCATTGCTTGTGCTTTACTGTGTAGCAAACCGACGATGTGCTTTTATTTTGATACATTGTCAGAATGTGAAAACTTTATTTTAAAATGTAAGCATTGCATTGTGGGCATTACTCAGCAGTCTTCATTGGGAACAAACAGAGAAGCACATGGTGAAAGTTTTTTCTGTCTTCAACCTTTTTCACACCCTCGAAAGCAATGGCTGTAAGTTTGATCATTATTTACTTCTTTTGTACAGTTTGATTAGTTGTGCGTGCAGAGGGAAGTTTAATAAGAATTCATTTCGGTGTACATTGATGATGCTAATGATAACTTTGCATGTTAACGTATGACCAGCATATATTGTGTTGGAAATTGATATTAGCACTTATTAGCCAGCTGTGTTAAATTCATACAGTAATTTTGCTGTAACAGATAAAATATGTCTTTTTTATTTTTCTGTTTATTACAGTTTCACTCGTAATTTTCACCTGTCATGCTGAAGATTGCAGTCAATAAAAGGAGCAAGGTGCTCGCTTCCTGGCTCGTGAAAATCGAGTTTGGCTGTCTGTTTAACTACGTTAACATACTAGCTGTATAAAACACGTTGTGGGAACAGAACAGGTGTGATGTTCTACTGTTGATCTGTTCATGTCAAGCTATAGAGTTTCATATAATGTAGGGATAGTTTTCAGTAGAGTTGTTGTAGTGCTGCCACCCAAGGGGGCAGTAAGGCCCTGAGGTGTCCTGAAGGCGGTGTACAGCCTGGCCTCAGGAGCCAAGGGCACCTGCCAATAACCCCGACACAAGTCCAATGTGCTGATATACTGGGCCTTGCCAATGCGCTCGATGAGATCATCTAGTCTAGGGGTTGGATATGCATCAAAGTTAGACTGAGAGTTCAATTTTCGAAAATCAATACAGAATCTGATGGAACCATCTTTCTTCAAAACTAGGACTATTGGACTGCTCCACTCACTCTGTGACCTCTCGATGGCCCCCAGCGATTTCATCACCTCCAGCTCCTCCTTCAAAGCAGGAAGTAGACGCTCTGGAACTCTGTACATCCTCTTGCACGCTGCTGTAGGGTCTTTGAGGGTGATGTTGTGTTCCACCAATGACATGAAGCCTGGTTTGTCCTGAAATAAATTGGGAGGAACGATGGCCAACAGCTGTTTCTGCATCTCTGAGGATAAATGAGACAAGTCCAAGTGAATTTGAAAATCACCTGTGTTCGGGGGAAGAAACTGATCAGTCTGATCCTCTTCTTTCTTTACAGCCCTCACCAAGAGCTGCTGATCTACCTTGGAATGCCACTCTTTGAGCAAATTTACATGAAAAGTCTGTTTCTTTTTTCTATGCTCAGGCATACTGATCTCGTAGGTCGCAGGATCCATCTTTCTCAAGACTTTAAAGGGCCTCTGCCATTGAGTTAGCAACTTGTTGTCTGAAGTTGGCAGTAAAAGCAACACCTCTTGTCCTGGTTGGAAAACTCTCGCTTTTGTTTTCTTATCGAAACAGTCTTTTTGTCTCACTTGTGCTTTCTCCATATTGTCATGCACCAGCTTAGCCATCTTGTCCATCTTCTCCCTCATTTGTAGAACATACTGGAGGACAGGACAGGACTGGCTGGGGATCACTAGGCTAGGCTGCTCCCAAGCATCTCTGAGAACATCCAGGGGTCCTCTCACTTGCCTCCCATACAATAGCTTGACGGGAGAGTAGCCTGTAGAGGCCTGAGGCACCTCTCTGTAAGCAAACATCAGGCAAGGCAGCCAATGATCCCAATCTTTTCCATCGTCAGCCACAAACGTCCTCAGCATCGACTTCAGTGTTTGGTTATAGTGTTCTACCAAACCGTCAGTCTGTGGGTTGTATGGAGTGGTCCTGATACCTTTAACTCCTAACAAACTGTACACCTGATGTAGAGTCTGAGATAAAAAAAAAACTGTGCCTTGGTCTGTCACTATTTCTCTGGGAATGCCTACTCTGGAGAAGAGTTGTAACAGGGCTTTGGCAACTGACTGAGCAGTGACTCGCCTTAGGGGAAAGCGTCTGGGTATCTCGTTGCGTAGTCACACACTACAAGTATGTATCTGAAACCAGAATGAGTCCTGTCTAAGGGCCCTACTATATCCATTGCTATCCTGGAAAATGGAATATCAATGATTGGCATGGGCTGCAGTGGAAATTGCCTGACCTTCTTGTGGCTGGCTAACTGACAGTCAGGGCAGGCTGCACAAAACTTTTGCACATTGGTGTATAAGCCTGGCCAACAAAATTTATTTGCAATGTGTTCTAATGTTTTTACACCCCCGAGATGTTTGGCCCAGGGTATGCTGTGACCTAGGGTCAAAACCCTCTCTCTTAAACTATGTGGGACTACCAACCGCTCTAGTGCCTCACCCTCTGGCCTGTGGTATAACAACCCCCCTCTAAGGAATTAACTTTCTCTTGTCAGAGATGTGGCTGTCCCCGTCTGCACTACATCTACCTCAACAGCTTTGCTAAAAGCTACTTTCAGGGTTGGATCTTCCTTCTGTAATTGCTCTAACCCACTTGGCACCTTCCACCAGCTATCTTCAGCTGACTGGCTTGGCTATGGTAACTGAGGCTGCCCCTCTCTGGATGACCCAAGTAACTTCTCCATCCTTCTTTGTCTTCTGCTTTTCTTCACCTTACCATTATCTTCTATAGGGAACTCAGAATGCCTAAAAGGAAGCTGCTCTAAAAAGTGGGAGTGGGAACTGTCAGTGGGGGGCTGATCATTCCCCTGTTCTGCTCTTGACTGTGTAACGACCATGTTAACTGGCTTACTGTCTCGAAGCAACTTTGATAGCATGTGCACATCCTGACCTAGTAGTACTTAATGACTTAAGTCTGGTACAGCCCCTACCTCTAAAAAGTAAGTCTGGCCTTCTACTTCTAGATAAATATGGGCTGTAGGATAAGGTTGTTTGTCCCCATGAACACACCACACATCAACCACCCCATTCCCCAACTGCTGTGACTGCACCAAATAAGGCACAACTAAGATTTGGGTGCTAGCTGAATCTAGCAGGGCTGTGGCTGGAGTACCATTTACTGAAACAGTGGCTATCTGCATTTTTCCCTGAATTTCTTGAATGCATGTATCTGTTTTAGGTCTGGGGACACAACACATAGTATTGGCACCTTTAACTTTTATAGCTGAACAATGCGGCTTAATGTGGCCTTCCTTTCCACAAAAATGGCATACTGGGGGATCCCTATCTCTTCTCCCTACAGGCCTCTCAGTAGATCTTGCTGTGAAAGTTCTCTCTTCTACACCTCTACCACCTTCTTTCCCTACTGGACCACTCCCACCAAACCCAACAGACTTACCTTTGGTTGTGGGCTGGCGGTGGCTCTTGTCATATCTGAAGACTTCTGGCCCCCGCCGAGCAGCGATGAAGGCTTCCACCAGTTCTGCCGCTCTCTGACCAGTCTTTGGATTATGTTCTTTCATCCACACTCTCATTTCAGGGGACAGCGTGCGAAGGTACTGCTCCAGGATGAGAATTTCTCCCACCTCCTCCACAGTCTTCTGTGCTGGCTTGACCCACTTCTTATAAAGATCCCTCAGGCGATTATAAAGTTCTTGGGGAGTCTCTCCTGGACAAATGTCTGGCTCTCGAAATCTTTGGCGATACATTTCTTCATTAATCTCATATTTAGCCAAAATGGCCTCTTTAACACTGTCATAGTCCATGGCCTCATTCATGTCCATAGCCACATAAGCGTTCCTTGCCTAACCAGACAAGTGGGAAACAAGGCACACAGCCCACTCTTCTCTGGGCCATCTATAAGCTGTGGCAAGCCGCTCAAAAGTTGTTAAATATTGTTCGATGTCATCACCATCTTGAGACTTTGGAATCGTGGCTCCACTCCACGCTCTGGGTTGGACTGGGACATGCAGGTTGGTATTTGGATTTGGCGACACTCTCTCTGCTGAATGCTCTGACATGTCATCCATTTCCTCTAGGTTGTCTTGCTCCATCCCCCTCCTGTCAGCCTGCTGTCTTTCAGCCTCCCTCTCATCTTGAAGCTGGGTTAACTGCACCTGGACGCTTCTCCATTGTTGTTCCTGTTTGAAAGCCTCTATCTCTTGAATTTTCATCTGCCTCTGGATCAGTGCATACAGTTGATCAAAGCCTCCTTGGTCCAGGCTCCTGAGCCCTTCGTCAGCTGCTGCAACTGTGGCCAGGTCCAGTCTGGCACCCTGGCAACCAGGCAGAGCTCCTCCTCTTTTTGTCATTTCATCCAGGAGTGGAAGCCAAGTGAAAAGGTTGTCATGGAAGAACTTGCAACCTTGAGGCACCTGAGCATGCTCTGCAAGACCAAGAACAACACAGGGTCCCTGACCCAACCCAGTTTCAGGAAGGAGAGTGTGGGATCCACCTTGTGACTCCATGTGATACATGTAACCACTGGATGAGGCAAGGCTCCTTAGCTTACAACCAAAACGTATTGGTTTACGAGGAGCTCCAAGATGGCCGCTGAGTAAGTCGCATCTTCTGCTAGCTCTGCAGTTACTTTTTAAAAACTCCCATAAACAAGTTAAATACTGACCAGCCCGCAACTTCATCGCTTACTTTATAACCATAACATTGTCTGTGACTCAAGGCTTCAATTTTCAACAATGGGAAAACCTAAACTGTCGAAACATTTGAGTACGGAGGGAGGTCCAGATGAAGCCCCGAGCCCACCCTGTGATTATGTGGGTGCATCGAGTAGTGTCCCAGCTGACAAAGCGCTTGCCGTTCCTGAGTCATTCTGCGAGGAGATGGCTCAGAGCAAGAAAGCCATTTGTGCTACAATCAACACGAGAATCGGTGAGGTCACAGTTGAGTTAAAGAAAGAAATCTCTACTTTGAAAATGGAAACGCAGACCGCCATTGTCACAATCAGGGCTACAATGCTAGCACACACCGAAACCATTGCTACGGTTGAGTGTGCTGCTACTCAACACTCCAATGACGTCTCCTGGCTGCAGACTGAGGTGACTAATTTTTTGGCTGAAACTGGAGGGGCGCTCACGCAGGAATAACATTCGTTTAATAGGACATCCGGAGGGGCAGGAAGGACTGAGGCCAAGAGAATTTGTTGCTCAACTACTCACCGAAGTGTTATCCCTGGATCAGAAGCTGCTTATTGACAGCTGTCATTGTTTCCTCATCATTACCCACAGCGGCCAGCAACACTCCTTCACGGATCCGAAAGTGGCACTGGACTATGCCAAACGTCACTTCGGGGCTCATGAGATATAGTCTCATCCAGCGTGCTATGAAAAAGGTTTGATTTGAGTTTCTTACAGACTTTGGTCAATTCACCCATCCATATAGACATATTTTGAGTCTATATATATATAGATTTAAAATACGTATGGCTTTTGGGCACTACACCAGCCTGTCATTCAATGTTTATTTGTTCTTAGACTTATTTTTAAGACTGCGTTGTGTGTTGTGCGCCACCTTTGATATGACTTCGTCATGTGTTTCATTTGTTTAAGGTGCGGCGTTTTCATGTGCTTTATTCTCTCATTTGTTTACTATATGCATATAATTGTGCTGCGGAGTTAGTGATGCTGTGAGTATAATGCACTGCATTTTAAGAAGCATGCACTTTTGTGCTCCCAAGTTGCAACATAGGTTACATGCTGTCCTCATCGTTTGAGGATGGGAACTTGGGTGGGTGTGTATAGGGGTAGGTTTCTTGTTCTTGTTTTTCAGTTGTTGCAGCTTTTTTTTTTTTTTTTTTTTTTTTTAAAATTTAATTTAGATTAATTTTTGTCTCTCACTATTGACAATTTCTTGGACCAACTATTTCCCCAGTTCATGCAACCTAGATGGCCAGTAGAAACCTGAGATTAGAGGTACCCAATTCCACAAAGTTTTTATCTTGGTATGTAAAAGCCGTGAATAGCCCTGTAAAGAGATCAAAGGTGTTCTCGCATCTGAAAAGATTAAGATAAGATGTGGTCTTCTCACAAGAGACCCACTGATGCCTCAGAGACCACCACAGATTACAGAATTCATACTTTAATCAGATCTTTCATTCTGGATTTGATTCCAAAGCCAGAGGCGTGGCAATCTTAATTAGTAAAAGAGTATTTTTTTCTGCTTCCACTGTAATCTCTGACAATAATGGGAGATATTTAATTATTACTGGCACCTTTGTATACACACCCAATTCAGATAATATTGCATTTGCCAGCAGCTTATTGAGTAAGATATCCTGTCTTAATACACATCTTTTAATATTCGGAGGAGACTTAAATTGTGTTATTGAACCATCTCTCGATCACTCTGCACTCACATGCCACATATTACGAACACGGTCAAATGACACCAACTAAAACGCCAGACCACGTCCTGTCTAATTCCTAAAATTTTTAATCCTTCCTCTGATAATTTGATTTCTGACCCATCTGGGATTAATGATACCTTTAAGTCCTTCTACTTAACCCTATATAAGTCAGCGTTCCCATTGGACAGTACTAACATGACCCAGTTTGTAGATAATCTAGTGATCGCTTCAGTTGCGCCTGAAATTGCAGATGGCCTTGAATCTTCCCTCACTCTTGATGAGATTATTCAAACTATCAGGTCAATGCAGAGTGGTAAGGCCGCAGGCCCTGACGGTTTTTCCATTGAATTAAAAAAAAAATGTCATGTCAAACTAGCCCCACTACTTTTATCCATGTACAATGAATCTCTTGAAAATGGCCTTCTTCCACCCACTTAAGAAGGGGAAGGATGCTACTTTGTGCAGCCCCTACAGACCGCTCAGCCTCCTAAATGTTGATGTAAAGATTCTGGCTAAGGTCCTTGCACAGAGATTGGAGACAGTCTTACCAGGAATTATATCAGAGGAACAAACTGGCTTCACAAACAGTAGATATTCATTCTTTAACATTCATACACTTTTCAATATAATTTATTCCCAAAAGCCTTCCACCTCCTCTGAAATAGTCATCTCCCTTGATGCCAAGAAGGCTTTCGAGCGCATTGAATGGGAGTATCTTTTTGCGGTCCTTAAGAAATTTGGATTTGGTAATAAATTTTGCTCCTGGATTCACCTTTTGTACACATCCCCTCAGGCCTCTGTCTGTACCAATGACACCTGCTCAAGCTACTTCACCCTCGAACGTGGTGCGCATCTGGGCTGCCCTCTGTCCCCTCTCCTGGCCATTGAGCCTCTGTCTGCAGCTGTACGTGCCTCCTCTTCTTTTGAGGGTGTGACGCGGGAAGGTGTGGAACACAGGCTGTCCCTTTACCCGGACGATTTATTACTTATGTTAAAAATCCTACTGTTTCTCTACCATCCGTTATTTCACTCCTAGAGAATTTTGGTTTATTTTGAGGATATAAACTTAATCTTCAAAAGAGTGAATGTTTTCCAAAAAACCCAGCCACATTGCAACTTCAGCAGTCAAATTTGCCCTTTCAGCTATGTTGCTCAGGTTTTACATACCTCAGTGTGAAAGTAACTCGCTTGTTATGCTTTTCTCAGCAAACTTTGTTTCATCACTCTCTCAAATGAAATGTGATTTTCAGAGGTGGGGTAACTTGCCACTATCACTTATAGGCAGGATAAACGCTGTCAAAATGAACAGTCTACCTAAATTTCTTTACTTATTCTAATCCATCCCATTATTTTTAACCAAATCCTTTTTCAGGTCAATCAATCAAGCTGTCACTTCTTTTATATGGCAAGGAGGGGTTCCCAGGATCAGGAGTACATTACTCCAGAGATGCAAATTTAGCGGAGGACTTGCTCTGCCTGATTTCTTATATTACTACTGGGCAGCAAATATCCACAAATTGCCATTCTGGCTACATGCTCCAAATACCCCTTGGTGCCATCTTGAGGCTCGATCTCTGATCTCAACATCACTTCCTGCTTTCCTTTGCTTCTCTCTTCAAACCAGACTGTCTCACTTCACCAGCAATCCAGTTGTTCTGGCTACATTAAGGATTTGGTATCCGTTTTGTAAACACTTCAAAATTTTTTCTGCATCCCTTCATGATCCTGTTGATAGAAACCATCTATTCACTCCTAGCCTAATAGATGATGCTTTTTTCCTCTGGAAAAGGAAGGTATACAGACATTGCGAGATTTGTTTGTGGACGATACGTTTGCTAGTTTTCCCACCTTGGTCTCCGAATTCACCCTGCCTCCATCCCATCTTTTCCACTATTTTCAGGTGAGACATTATGTCTCCTCCCATTTTCCTGATCTACCTCTAAAACAACCCTGGGAAGACCTCCTAACATTACCGCCCCGTCAGAGGGCTATTTCCTACATTTATTCACTTATTTCGTCTCTTAATCCTTTTTCTACAAATAATACTAAAGATGCTTGGACACAGGAGCTGGGGATTGACCTCTCTGAGGAATGGTGGTATAAGGCAGTTACTAGAGTGCTTAATATTTCCTCCTGTGCCAGACTAGGGCTCATTCAATTCAAAATTTTGTATAGATTGCATTTGTCCAGATCTGGGCTAGTGAGGGTATATCTGAATGTAAGTGACAAATGTGACAAATGCCAGATGTCTCCTTGTGATCTTACTCATGTTTTTTCTCTGTCCTAAATTACAAACCTATTGGAATGCAGTCTTTAAAACACTTTCCGATGATCTTGGGATTATTCTTCAACCACGCCCTCTCACTGCCATTTTTGGTGTCCCCTCTGACCCGTCTCTGTTGACCCCTAAACAAGCAGATGTCATGGCTTTCAAAACCCTACTGGCTCGCAGCAGGATTCTTCTCAAATGGAAGTCTGTACAGCTTCCCTCCATTTCCTACTGGCTTACTGATGTGATGTATTTTCTTAAGCTTAAGAAAATTAAGTACTCTTTAAGGGGCTCCAATGATAAATTTATCACAAAATGGAAGTCATTTATTTCATTTTTTAATGCCCTACAAAGGCTTCCATCAGATTAAGGGCTGTGATTTGCAGAGTCTAATTATTGCCTCTTGCTAGGCCAGTACTAAATGGTTCCCACAATTTATTTATTTATTTTTCTTTCCCTTTTCTTTTTCCTCTTTTTTTTTCTTTTTTCGTGCCTCCCATTTTACGTGTTAAACTACACACTGCTCACCATTGCAGGAGTGTCAGTCTTGTAATATGTTTAATCCTGTGTATCCTGTGCCTTTAGACACCATATGGATTCTTTGTAATACCACCTCAACTTCGTGTTGGTGAATGCAATACTTGCAACCGTGACTTCTTATGCACTTTTTTTACACTGTCATTATTACTACTATAATTACTACTACTACTATTGTTACTATTTTAATCAATCAATCAAATTTATTTTTGTAAAACCCCAAATCACAAATTACAATTTGTCTCAGGGGGCTTCACAAACTGCACAGACGTGACATCCTCTGTCCTTAGACCCTCTC
>JAPQLA010031525.1:0-12189 GCA_029822935.1 Naso vlamingii | reverse complement strand
GCTTCTCTGTTTTCCCAAACTACGGAGTGGCCCGAGGTTCAAATGTCACAGCGTTAATCGCGCGTTAAAAAAAATAGAGCCGTTAAAAGCATTTTGCGTTAACGCGTTAACTTTGACAGCCTTAATATATATATATATATTTAGTTATTGTACAGATTCTTTACTTTACCCATATTTACCAACATTATTTTGTTCACCTCTGTCTTACCTATAACATTTGAGCATGTTTAGCATGTATATGGTCGAAGATAATTCTTTTATTAGATAAAAGAACCTCGTTACAGGATTGGACAACTTTTTTCTGATCTGACTTCTTGTTTAATCAAGTCGCCAATAAAAAGCTGAAGACGTATTCAATCTCAAGTTCCAACTTCATCATTAGCTAGCCAAGCAGTAGGGCTACGAATTAAGAGGATGTCAAATAGGAACGATAAAAGCCAGAAAACGTTCAACAGTTTTTTTTTTTTTTCAAATGGCCTAAGTTAATACTGGAGGGGATGATTGCAATGAGAAGGATACTACACCTCACCTCACCATACTTAGTCAACAACAGTATGGCATCCCATTTGCAACATGCCCCCCCCCCCCCCGACAGGTTCTTGCCAGCTTCTCCAATTTAGACACACTAGTTAGCAAGCTACAACTTTAATAATTTGGGGGGGGGGGGTTGATGATCTGCATTTCATTGTCTTTGTCCATGAAAGGCAGCATGGCTACTTTGCACATGAAACACATGGCTCACTTGCATACACATAATACTTACTGCATTTAATGATGCACACACCCCTACAGATGTACCCTCACATTTACTGAACCCTATGTCATGTGAAGAAATCAACAGTGTTTGTAGGCTAGTTATTGATTCATTTACTTTTATTTCTGCACTCACTGAAGTGATTGAATATTAGCCAGAATGCAGAGTTCAGTGTCTGGCTGTATGCAGAGCAAGCTCAAATTCTGTGATTTGGGGACCCAAGGTAAATGGTAAATGGACTGTATTAGTGCTTTTCTAATAATTTCAACTACTCAAAACACTTTTACAACACAAGTCAGCATTCACCCATTCACACACACAAGCACACTTTAAGGGCAGCTGACTTCTCTACAAAGAGCCAACCTGTGCATTAGGAACTCATACACATTCACACAGGCGCAGCCATTGGGAGGAATTTAGGGTTCAGTATGTTGCCCAAAGACACTTCAACATGTGCACTCAAGGAGCCGGGGATCAAACCACTGACCTTTTGATTGTTAGATGACCCGCTCCACCTACTGAACCATAGCTGCCCTAAGGCAAACTCCTTCTTGCTTTCACACTCTCTTTATCTGGGAATGTCTCAAACTTTTCTTCAGTAAACTAATAGTAACAGGACTGTAACGTTTTCCAATCAATCTTTTCCTAAGTGACATGGAGATATTGTACACTTAAATGTACCTAACAGTCACCTTGATTGATTTTAACTAATAATTATGTCGAAAAAAAGATTTTAAATTTGGGATGTCTACATTCACTTCTGGATGGCTAAGACTGTATTTGGAACAGTTCTGGAAAAATTTGGCCCAGGTCCAGGCTCTGAGCTTGCCAACAGGCCTAAAAACCTTTTGGGGAAACCCTGAACCCTGTGTGTTCAGATTTTTGATGCAATGACTCACCCAAGCCTGCTTACAGAGTATTTTTGACTTGTGTAGATGTTATGAAAGAGTTTTTGTTACCAAAGACAGAATTCTGCATTCATCTGCTTTAGAAGTCTTTGTGGTCTTCCAAGTCTTAAGGTGTTGGTGAGGTCAGCAGTGCTTTTCTTTGTTTTTGGCCACTGCTAAAGTTTCTGTTGTCTGTCTGATAGGTTTGTTTTTTTTTTCAGTATAATGATGGCCCTCTTCAATTGCATTGACACCTCCTTGGTCCACATGCTTAGAGCTCCAAGTACCAGCTATCAAATGCAGTAATAACATTGGAATCAACCCCAGACTTTTTATATTGCTTTATTTGTCAAGAAATAACAAGGAAACAGGCCACACCTATGGCCACACTTGGCCATAAAACTGCTTGTCAGGGAAAGGTCAAATTACTTTTGAGCCTTTAAAAGTTAGGGACTACGTACAAAAATGACCGCAATTCCCAAACAGTTAATGCAGTATTTTTTTAAGAACCCCTTGAATTGAAGCTGAAAGTCACATGTTAACCGCTTCATTTCAAATCTATTTGTGTGGTGTGAAGAGGCTAAACTACACAAATTATGTCGATGTCCAAAAACTTTCCAAATACTTTTACTTTCTGAAAAATGATCTCTTGAAGAGAAATGGAACCCTGTTTATATAATCATACCTGGACATTTGTCTTGAGGTTTAATATCTATGTATATATATGTACAAGAACTCTGAACTCTGCTGTTGAAGTTAGTTGCATATGCTCAGAGTTATTTGAAAAAATTTTGACTCCTAAAAATATATGAGCAGGGGACTGTCGTTTTCGAAATCAATCCTAGGCTGTAGAATTTCAGTTTTGTTTATTTGTGTGTGTGTGTGTGTTTTAGTAATGTAGACTATATTATGCTGCTGTGGACAGATTATTGGATGTGTGGACACTTTATTCTTACTAGTTTTTTTTTCATCAAATAATTGTAATTATTTCAGGGGGAATTGGTGAAATAAAAGTATGCTGCCAAGTAATTTGAATTCAACTATCTCTTTGTGTCCCTCAGGAACAGGCAATAGCTATGACAGCCCTATTTGTGGCCATTCTGGGTCCCTCTGGCTGGATACTGGCTCACCTAGAGGACTACAAGAAGAAGCAGTGAAAGAGGAGGAAGGAGAAAAGAAGGAGAGCAAAATTTAATTGTGGCTCAGATGAAGTGAGGACCATGAGCCAGTCAGCCTTCTCTCCCTCCCAGTCTCTCATTTTGATTATTCCTTCGTCAGCTGATGAGACTAGATGCTTTTTCTGCCTGTTTATGCATCTCTGACCTGTCATAATGATAAATCTGGCCATCTGTAAGCCTCTTAATAAATATAATTGTGCTCAGCAAATGTGGTGTTAAATTGAAGATTTTCCTTTGAATTTTGTTTTAGAGTAGCACTGACATGGCATGGAGAGCTGCAACTAGATTGTTTTTGAAAAATATGAACACATTAAAGCTGTAGTTGGGAACTTTTGCTAATGAGCTAACAAGCTAACGTTAGCTGAAGCATGAGACTTTTGGGGAAGCAACTCTACTGCAGCCGCTCCTCCCTCTTTTTGCTCCAGCTCATATTTTATTTTGTTTGTTGTCACTCTCTTTTTTTAGTCTAGCTTGAACCAAAACAAAATGGTAGTAGGGAATGTTTCAGTGGAGTAAACTGATATGTCTTAGCTTGAACTCAAGCTGACTGACTGTTTCGCCTGCAGACACTGTTATTGGCAGAGGCAAGTCAGAGCATAAGGCACAAACAGCTAGTCGGCCCATACAGATGTCAGCTGTGGCTTAAAAGCACAAATAGAACGGGAGTGATAGGATTTTTACCAATCCTGAATACAGAGGCATGGGAAAACACAGAGATCTCGCAATACTCTCTCAGACCGCATCACTTACTAAGAGCTGTCTGTGGGCCTGATTTACTAAGATCCCAAATACAGAGTACTAAATTGCATGTGTACTCTAAAATTTTGCATGTTGGCGAATGTTTTGTGAGTGATCTACTAAGAATACTTGTGTGACTGACAACAGGTGCAAACATGGTGTAGGGTGGGATATTTAAATGAGGCTTTTGCATGTTTCAGTGGTTTCTGCCACAGAGAATTCAGAAAATGAGCAGCCCAAATGCAAAATTAAATAGAGAGGAAAGAAGTGCACCAAAGGAGAGATGTGTAAATTGCATTAAAAAAAAAGAGTAACAGGAAGACAAACGTATTTAATTTTCTTTAGGCAGCAGTGGTTGTGAATGTTGTGTTTATTTGACTATACGCCACAAGAGTTCATGTGCAAAAACAGATAAGAGCTGTTCTCAAAATAAACGAATATATAAAAATTAGCTACATTATGATGAGGTAAAATAAAAATAAATAAAATAAATTGTATTTATCATATATTTGTTATCCTAAATCATGTTTTTCATTCATTTGGAGAGGAATGATTTTGCAAAGCATAAATTACCTCAGACCACAGAGAGCGCAGCCTGAAGCATCTCATACAAGGCTCCAAATCAGCCCTGAGCTCATCCAAAAGCTCCAAGACTGCATCGCTAGAAAGGTGATATGGATTTATTTTTCTTCTACCAAATATGTTGACACGAGTGGTAAAATGTGTCCTCTACACATTCTTTCATTTTGCCAATGCCTCCTCCTCGCCCAAATTACAGCGGTCATCTGTGCGCAATGCCGGGCAGATTAACACCTCCTTTTCAAAGGTATTAAATTCAGACGCAAACACATTTAGTAAATCAGGCCCTATGAGTATTATGACATTTTTTCCAAATAGAACAAAAAAAAACTTATTGATGTTTACCCAAAGTTACCAACTGCAGCTGTAATACAGTTTCTCAGAGTCCCAAGTTGGCATCTTCAAATGTCTTTTTTTGCCAAGAGTCCAAAATGCAAAGATAAGAGTTTACAATTACATATAACAGAGAAAAGCGGTAAATCCCTGCACTAGAAAAGTTTACACCAAACAATGTGACATTTTGTTTCATAAAAGTCTAATATGACTGTCAAAACTGTAAGGTGTAATTCTTGTGATGGACTCATCAATTTTTTTCCATCAGAGACATATGGCAATATGTAAAAAAAAAACTGGCAGTGTAGTATCATCATCACACCACTTTAATCACAGCACAAAAACCATTGTGTTGAATATAAAAGTATTAAGATGAACATTATATCCAACTGAATGTTATTTACTCCATGTTTGCCATCAAGGGTTTCAGTGAGTTCATCACTACATCTGAATTTATTTTTTACCCTCATGCTCCTGTTCATAGACAATTACATGTTTTTCATTCAAACATCAGTCACTGTGGACGTTCAGTCTTAAATAGGGTTAACCCCTGTCTTTCCTCTTTGCTTAAGAGTTTTCTTTGTTCTGTACTAAATTTCTTAGTGCCATTTAGCAAACTTCAAGTTCTAAAATAAAATCCTTTGTGAGTACAGCCCCAGAAACATATTTGCCCAGTCACATATTCTATGTTCCATTGGTTTTTAGTGGTTCATCCGCAGGTCACTCTGCTAATCCAGGCAGTTTAATTTACTTTATACTATCACTTGGTTTTCCTCTTCATTCTCCTTCCCTCCTAACTGATGAATGGTGGAAAAAGTAATCAGTTTTCACTTGACCTAAGTATAAGCAGCAATATCTCACTGTAACATGTTGAATGCAGACTTTTAACAGTTAAGAATACAAAATACATTGTATTACTGATTTTTTTTTTGTGTGTAAAAAAATAATCTGAATACTTCTTCCACCTTTGATTTAGATAAATTGTTATCCTCAGGGATGTGTCGGTTTAAATGATGGAATAAAAATTCTGGAGGTAGCAGTGAGATGTCAGGACCATCTGCACCACATATTGAGGATCTACATCAAAGACTGTGTTATATGGGAGCATAAGACCAGATCAAATCTATGCCAAAATGCAAGCCAGAAAATGCAGTAGATATGAAAACCTGTACTTTGTGTCAGTCTTTACTATAAATGAAGTGAGGCTACTGACGATCCTATCGTGTTTGGCTTGAATATATACATGATATATATGTACATTTATCACATGGATTCTCGTATTGTCACATCACTTGACAAGAGGGCACCAGACAATGTGGGTGTAACTTTCATTCATTATCAGCTAAATAAAGGAAAAATATATATTTTTGATTAAAGGAGTTGGAAATCGCTCCGAGGGTCATCTTGTCAGTACTTCCAGCCTGCTCTTATACGTGTATTAAGTGTAAAGAAGAATTAGGCCCTCTCAGAAGATGCAATTGGATCGACATTATCACTTTGTCATAGCTGCAGCACCTAATTTGGTCTGAAACAGCCCTAATAAAGGCTGTTGCTAGAAATTCTGGGCCCCCTGAAAGAATACTGGTGTGGGCCCCCACCCTAGACTTTTCATTGCCACTTTTTACGATTATGTATTATCACTTATTTCTTTATTTTTCTGTTTCTCTATCTTCTTTACAGTGACTTTTTTCACTCAGTGCTCTTTACCGTGCCTAATTTTTAAAAGTTGAGTTACTTTGACTTTTCAAAAGAGCAATAGTAACATACAAAAGAGTAAATAAGAAAGGTCTCTTTAAGAACTAAGTGGTTTCCTTTTTTTTGAAAAACCAACATTTTTATTGCAATATCTTATCTTTCTCTAAGTCAAGTTATGCATCCTGAAGCAGACAAAAAAAACTAAATTCTATTCAATTTTGTAATTTTATTTTATAAATCCATTCAGTTTGAATATCTGCTGCATTTGAAATGCCACTTTATTTACTCAAAATTTTCAGACTATCATTTTACATGTTAAGTTTGCCTTGTCTATTTTCCTAAGTTTATGACATGATTATTCCCAGTTGTGCAGTGCTGTATTTTTCATCTGTAGTTATTTTACTTTCAATTTTTTGCTGATGGCCATAATTCTTCCATACAGAGGAGCTCTGAATACTCTGAAATGGAAACTGGGCATTTCTCTGCAACCATCTCTGACTGGATGTATAGCACTCCATATTTATAGGGCTTAACAATCAGCAGACTAATAATGGATTTTTAGCATATTATACATATTAGCATATCAGCATATAATAATGGGTGGTGATTTATAACCGTATTGATCTTACCTGTGGATGACAGTTATAACTGAGTAATGTCAGCCTTGTCAGGCAATTATTTTCACAGCTGACCGCATGTGGTAACGCTAGTAGCTGGCTAGCCAGACTCTCACCTTTCTTTAAAAAGAAATGAGTTATGCTCTGGGCTCCTGATCTGCTGCTTCTGCTCCTGGCTTCTCTCGCCTCTCTTTTTTGGGGTTCAAATTTGTGTTTCTTTTTGGCATCGTCCTCTTCTCTAAACTAGTAGCCTGAGTCTAGTGCCAGTGAGTCAATAACGCACCAGCTGTCTGCTGTGCTGCTGGAGTTCGGGGGCTATACGCACACACAAATTCTCAAGAGGTGTGCCGCACACAAACCTTGAACCAAACCATTTTTTAAGAAGGGGGTTATTGAAACACTTATTTCATCAATATTGCATGACTTTGTGGCTTTATTTTAACTCTGATGCATTAGTATGAGTATTATTTAGGTGTGCATAATAATTTAGTCCTAGAGCTTACTGGGATTCTTGCAGGCGCTACTGGCCCTTAGAATTGTTATCACCTTTTCCCCTAAACAATGGCCCTGCATGAGACATTGTGTCTAGAGGGGTCTTTTGGGACCCTGGTTGCTGACATTTATAAAATTTCTCTTTTTAAATAATTATAATTCAAGCCTATATCCCAACTCTTGCAGGAACCAAGGTGCAGCAATAACTTCAGGCAAATGAAAAACATTTATTCACACAATGCCCTTACCCTCTATGGAGAGAATAGGAGTTTGCATTGTTTTTGCAGAGGAAAAATGTATTTATTCCTGGGTTTTATTCTGGCAGAGCTGGTGTTCGTGCACACTGTGTGTGGCCCTTTGAAACTTTTACAGGAAAAATGGCTAGGTGATAGCAAGCTGGAAAATTGACTACATTTGTAACTTTTGTTTTAAATTTCACCATGCATGTGAGTTAACTAAACAAAACATGTCTTTTGTGCAAAGAAAAATGAAAACTTGGTATGACAAAGACGCAAAAAGTCGCAGCTTCAGTCCTGGTGACAAGGGGTTTTTTTGTCACCTATTCCTGGATTGGCTCTCTTTAGAACCTATTATAGTGGTCCTCACGTTCAAGTAAAGGTGAATGATTGAGATTACATGGTTGCCACTCCTGAGCAAAGGAGATAAAGTAGACTATGTCACATTAACATGTTAAAACTTGACCTGGACAGACAGTCTGCCTCACAGTCTCCTACGGGGGAGGAAAAAATCACTGCCCAATGCTGAATCCATTGATCAGACTGAGGCCCCTGTGACATTGTCCAGTGCTGTTTCATCTGAAGCTCAGCCCGCATCTGTAGACTCTGATGTTGTGGGTCTGTCTAATGCTGTTGTTCATGGACAACTGAATAACCCTGAACTGTTGTCTAAACTTGACAGTAGTTTTTCTCACTTGTCTGAGTCTCAGTATGGGAATGTGGTCTGTTTGATTTAGTCTCACCTGTCATTATTCTCAGATGAGCCATCCCGAATCCATATTTTGCAACATGACATTAATGTGGGGGATTTTCTTTCAATTAAACAACATGCATACAGAGTAAATCCAAACAAGCAACTTCGTTTGCATAAACAGGTGGAATACATGTTGGAAAATGGGATTGCGGAGCCTAGTTGTAGTTCCTAGAGTTTGTCACGTCTATTGGCTGAGAGGTCTGATGCTCCGACCAGTTCTGCACAGACTTTAGGAAATAAATGGGGTAACAAAGCCAGATTGCTATCCTCTACCCCAAGTTGAGGACTGTGTAGACCATGTTGGCGGTGCAAAGTATGTCACCAAGCTGGACCTGTTGAAAGTATACTGGCAGGTGCCCCTTACTCCTCGGGCAAAAGAAATTTCCACTTTTGAGGCGTATTTGGATGATACTGTCGTGTACTCTGGGTCTTGGGACGAGCACATGCAGCAGTTATATGCAGTGTTTGGTCAACTGTGGGATGCCTACCTCACTCTTAATCTCACAAAATGTGAATTTGACCAGGCCACAGTAACATACTTGGGCAAAGTAGTGGGACAGGGGCAAGTTAAGCAAGTGTATTCCCAAGTTGAGGCTGTCCTTTCATTTCCAGCTCCTGTTTCTTGATGTGAGCTGTGCCACTATTTGGGGAAGGCAGGTTATTATAGGAGTTTCTGTAAAAAAACTTTCCATCTGTTGCGACTCTGCTTACTGGCCTGTTAAGTCCAAAAGTGTGTTTTTGCGGGTCCAAAGATTGACAGTGTTCATTTGAGTGCATCAAAGCATTAATGACTAATGCACCTGTCCTTGCTGTGCCTGTCTTTGATTGCCAGTTTATACTAGCTGTCAATGCCAGTGATACTGGAGCGGGTGCTGCCCTCCTCCAGTAGGAAGAAGATGGGGTGGAGCACCCTGTCTTTATTTTTCCAAAAAATTCCACTGGCACCAGCGGGCATATTCGACCATCGAAAGAGAGGCTCTTGCCCTCATCCTGGCCCTAAAACATTTTGAGGTTTATGTTGGCTCCATGTGTTGTTCAACTATTGTCTATACAGACCACAATCCCCTCATGTACATCAATCAGATGCGTAATACAAATCAGAGACTGATGTGCTAGGCGCTTCTCTTGCAGACCTTCAGCATGGAGGTCAAGCATATTAAGGACAGGTATAATGTCCTGGCCGACAAGTTGTTGCACTGTAAGTGATAATGGTTTCGTTGCACTTCTCCCTTATTCACAAACTTAGGGTGGGGGTGTTACGTGTGGCCAGATTGGTCCTGTGGTGCTGCTGTGTTGTTTTCCTCTCTCTCTCTCAGTCTCTCCCACAGCCCTGTCTGCCTGACCAGGTGCACACTATTACCTCATTTGGGCAGGTAGAAGGGTTGGGGATACAAGGCAATCTCTCTCTGACACTCATGCTGAGAGGAGGCAGCACAGTATGTGGCTGAGGCCGCTCCATTTTTTTATTTTAGTCTGGGCTGGAGATCTCTGGTAGTTTAGTTTTTGGTTTTGGTTCCACTTTATTCTAGATTCCTTTTTGGTTACAAAGTTAGCAGAGGAAGGGTGCTGGGTCTGACAGCCCATTGCGTGGTTGGCCCAGTTGCCTTCCCTTTTTTTTCTTTTTTTTTTTTTAGCCAGGGTCTTCAGTCCCTTTTGGTTTGCTTTTTCCTAATTTAAATGACTTTGTGTTTTCCTCTTTTTCTCTATAGGGCACAGCAGAAAGACTTGATAGTGGCATCCTGTATATGTTGCTGTTTCTAAACCCTTTTGATTATTTAATGAGGTACAGAACAGCATTTATTTAGAAAGGGACACCACACATCAATGAACATTTCAGCTATTGCATCCACATAGATATGCCAGAGTTTGCCGAAAGGATAATTTTCATGGTCCCTGGCGGGTCAATCCATAAAACAGTTACACTGTTTCATAATACAAATATTATACATAATACCTTAAAAGCTACATATGTTGAACAGTCACTTCAAAATAAACTAAACTATAGGAGTAGTGGTGATCCAGAGGTGTTTACCTGTCCCTGCAGCCCCGACGTTTCAAGACAATTTCAGACCACATACCAGTCTCGCACATCGACAAACACACTACAATACAACACAACACAGAGTTAACAAAACATGTCATAAGTAATGTGCATGTATGGCACTGAAGTGGGGCCATGCACCAGGACAATAAAAATATATTACAAAGTGCTACTTTATGCAACAAAGTGCTTTTAATGCATTAAAGTGCTGTTATGCAGTAAACTGCTATGCAGTAAAGTGCTAAGTAATTCAGTAAAGTGCTACAGTCAGTGCAGGATCATACAATACGGTGAGACTAAATATCACTTACAGTATGATAATGCATAATATGTAAAATTATACATAATATATACATGATCATGACATGAAGCAATACCTAGTACTTATAACTGGCAGGATTTCATAAAATTAACACACAAACAAAATATACAGTGAATAAGTGATAGAAAATAATCATTATTTTGCCGGACTATGTAGTTCCTCAGAAACACTGAGCCAAATACTTGCCTAGCAAAACACTGATGCACTTAAGCTAGATAACCTGCTTAAAGATGGCGTGATCAATTTAATTTATGTGGGTGATTACAATCATTTATTTGGATATCACCATTAATAGTGCAATTGTAGAAGCAGTACTGTTAGGCCACATTATAGCCTAGTTTTATCCTTGCACATGGCCAGGGCTGTTTTTGTTTTGAGGGGAATGTCAGGCTCTGGTGGATTTAAAAACTCATTTTTGTAAACTACACAATATTAAATAAAAGGAATGTTCTGACAAGAATGATAACAACCTTGGTGACCTCGCAGGTACTGTTTTGTGATAACTACACGCAGGGAAGAATAGGAGCCTTTATTAGGAGTCTTTTTACCACACCTTCAGTGTCTCTCTCAATAATTTCCACACGTCTCCTTTCTTTATCATTCTCCTGTCGTCTCCCTCCACCACTCATCAAGGCTGAACCTATCCAGTAAATCAAAATTAACAACAAAAGATCACATTTTGCAACAATTTGTCTGGCGCAGTAATACTGTTGTGATGCATTCACAGCTTTATGTTTGTACAGTACACCATGAGTACCCCCTCACTGATACATGTTGATGATTCTCCAAAAATTGGTCATTTAAGACATAACACAACTGATTATTGAATGAAAATCATTTTAATGTCTCTCTTTAATTAGTACAGAGACATTTTACACTCATTGTGAATTGTATTTTAATAATTCTCCTGCGTTTTTGTTCTTTTAAACTCAAATTTAAAATAAAAGTAAATGTTAAATAAAAATGAATAATATTCCACCTCCCGCTGACACATCTTCATAACAAACAAAGGCCAGGAGCCTTTCCACTCACATCTGTCATTTCATCCAGCTGCATAATGGACTGACTTGCTTGCTTCATTTTATTCACCACTTGTCCGACAATATTAGCGGACATATCATCGATCCGACAGGACACATTGTTAGACAGAGGAACTGTCTAGTTTTCACTGAACTGCCTGTTTTTAAGTTTGGCCTCTTTCTTCTGTTTGTCAGCAGACTCACCCGAACCCTCTCCTGAGTCCGGAGCAACAGTAACTGGACGTTTGAGCCATTTATCCATATTTGCTTGCAGCTATTTTTGGCTGTTTTGACATCACCTTGACATGTGTCTTCACAGAGTTGTGCCACAGTTCATTGTCTGCCGAGGGGAACTAGTTTTGGCGCGCATGTACCATTTCAGTCATGGGCTGATGAAATGACCGGGACCCCGCACAAAACAGAGCGTGCTGAATAGACTGTATTGAGGCCATCACGTTTACAAAGAAACACACACACACACACACACACACACACACACACACACATATATATATATATATATATATATATATATATATATATA
>JAPQLA010031383.1:0-12202 GCA_029822935.1 Naso vlamingii | reverse complement strand
ATTAATTTTGATTGCCAAAATATTAAGTTGGGGCACCAATAACCCCAACGTTAATTTTGCTGCCTAATTGCAAATCCCAACAACGGGTCATCTCAGAGAGCGTGTGTTCCTATTGGCTGCTCTATGTTGCACTTTTTAGCAACAGCTGATGTCGCTACGAGCTGATTGGCTGTTGAAACAAGTGAAGCCTTTCGTTCTAAAACTGGCCTCTGGCGATTTGACAAGCTGAGCAGCAGGTGACACCGTCAGCCGGCTTGAGTCGAGCTGAGACGGAGCAGTTTACACCGGCGCAACTTTCCCTGCTTAAAAGACAGAACAACAACAAACAAAATAAAACCCGAGCCGGAGCAAAAACAGGGAGGGGAGGGGGCAGCCAAGTTGATTCCTTGGGAGTCTCATGCTACAGCCAGCTTGATTTCCAGATGTTGCCTACCTTAGCTTTAATGAATGAATGAATCACTTTTTCTTAAAAGTGCAGAATCACCATGCAGCATGGTTGCAATGTACTTTAAAGTTACAGAGAATACATAAGAATGAAAACAACAAGAAAATTAAAACAAACAAAAAAAAACATTGAAAAAACACATTGAAAAGACATTGAAAAAACACATTGAGACCTTGTAATGTTAAAGAAAAGTTTATGCATAATAAAAAAATTAATGTCCAAGGGAAGTTTGATGGACCTGCCCGCGTTTCAGGTTCTAGGCCATAACACAGTACTGTATTTCCTCAAATAAAGACCAGTGTTCAATTAAAAGCAGGGATGCATATAACAGGCCGTGAAAGATAAACAGGGTGATAACCTCCCGATGACTGTTACATCATTTTCATGTCAAGTAAACATACAGTGACATTTCTACAGCTTTAATTTTAATGCAATAATATAATCATGCTTTTATTTTCAACACTTTCACCCACCAGGGTTGGGTGCAAAATCAATTTATCCATGCATTGCAGTTATTTTTTCCCCAACAAATATCCATTCAGTTATTTCAAGACCTGGGATTTAATAGATTGGTAGGAGATAACTTTCTTCCTGGTAAATATTGGGTCAACAGATAAAATTTGGACAGCTGGAAGCCTGTAAGGCTTACATAAGGGGGAAGATTATTGCCTTCTCCAGCAGGAAACAAAGAACATACACAAAAAATTAACAATCTCGAAACTCAGCTTAAAGAGCTAGAGAAAACAATATCTGGGAAACATACAGATGTGCCATTGAAACAAATATGTGAATTGAAATTTGAAATAAATGAAACATATAACAAAAAAGCTGCGTATGCTCTATTTAGACTCAAATGTAATTATTATAAAATCAGAGAAAAATCAGGGAAACTATTGGCCAGACAATTACGGCAAAAAGACGCTAGTTAAGTTAAACCAACTATTAGAAATTAGACGGGAGAATTGGTGACAAATACCAAAGACATAAACAAAGTATTTGAAAATTTCTATAAACAGCTTTACAAATCAGAGGTTAATTCAGGGTTGGGTGACTATGAGACATTCTTTTCAAAAATCAAATTACTGGAAATGTCAGTTGATCAGAAGAAGCAGCTAGACAGACCCATAACGGTAGAGGAGGTCAAACGTGCTATCTCATCAATGAAGACAGGAAAATCGCCTGGATTAGATGGTTTTCCCTCAGAATATTATAAAAAGAACGTTGACAAATTGGCTCCTATTTTATCAAATGCCAATAAAGAATCTTTTTTTGCTGGGAAAATTGCCAGATACATTTCATGAGCCTCTGATCTCTCTAATTGTTAAAAAAGATAAAGTTCCCACTGATCTGGGAAGTTTTAGACCTATTAGTCTAATTAATATCGACTGCAAAATTCTGCCAAAGGTTCTTGCTGTGCGGTTGGGAAAGGTCCTACCATATCTGGTACACACAGATCAGGTGGGATTCATAAGTAAAAGGTCATCCACAGATAATGTCAGATGCCTATTGCATCTTAGGTGACTTAGTCATGATGAGAGCACCCCGATCGCTGCCTTTTCTTTGGATGCAAAAAAAGCGTTTGATTGGGTGGAGTGGGATTTTTACGGTACGCTCTTAAAATATTTGGGTGCAGGGGAAGTTTTTATTAAATGGGTGAATGTAATTTACTCAAATCCAAAGATAGTTGTAACAACAAATGGAACGATATCGTCCTTTTTGCCTTAACGCGTGGGATGAGGCAAGGAGACCCCCTCAACCCATTACTCTTTATACTATTCCTGGAACCCCCTAGCAGCTGCAACGAGGGCAGAAATTATTGTTAAAGGAGTTGTACTAGGAGCTCAGTAGCATAAGATATTTCTCTCTGTAGATGATATTGTATTAATGATCAAAGATCCTCTACTGTTAATCCCTAATGTACTTTCCACAATTGAATCCTTTTCAAAAATATCGGGGTATAAAATAAATTGGCAAAAATCTGAGGCTATGTTGATATCAAGAGGATGCAACCAATCAGCAATCACCACATTTCAGTTTAAATGGATTCCAGTAGGAATGGAATATCTAGGTGTTGGTCTGTGTTCCGATTTAGAGAATATAATCACTATTAATATGATTTATTTAATTCAAAAAATAAAGACAAACTTAGACAAATGGAAGTCGGTAACGTTATGGGGATAAGTTAATATTATTAAGATGATGATATCTCCACAAATTAATTACATTGCTACGATGATACCAGTAACTATCTCTGATGGAATATTCAAACAATACAACAGTCTTATCAAGGAGTTTCTGTGGAATGAAAAAAACCCAGAACTGGTCTTAAAAAACTCTTCGCTTCAAGAGATGCTGGTGGATTGGCTCTTCCAAATATAGAATTGTATAGTATTGCATTTGAAATTAATAAACTAGCAAGACATAGGACAACATATCAGTCTAACCCTGACTGAGTTAAGATGGAGGAGGCTTTAACAGCTCCATTTGGAGTTGTGGAACTGTTATCACAGGAAAACACACTGAAACAGATAGAAGAAAGAAACCTCATCTTACAACATTCCCAGCGGGCATGGGCTAGGGCACACAGGATTTTGGAGGTTTCACAATACAAACAAAGCTATTCCTCTGTATGGAACAACCCCTCAATATGTATAGGGAAAAAGTCTTTTGGGATACATGGTTGGCAAAAGGGATACGTGTGTTCAGGGATTTATACAGAGATGGATCATTTATGTCATTTCAGGACCTTAAAGAACAATTTAATCTAACAGATAAACGGGACTTCTGGAAGTATATACAGTTGAGGAGCAGCATAGGATCTGTTTTTGATTTTAAAGGAGAAGAGAAGGAGGAGAATAAGGTTGAAGAGTTCTCCTCATATTCTCCACTCTGCTTCAGTGTTTTACAGGAAAATGTCAAATATACAAACTAGAATGTGTGAAGTTTTAAGACTAATATGGCAAAAGGATCTTGGTAATGAGATTAGGGAAGAATCATGGCAGGAGGCGGTCTCAAATATAGGTTGGAGTACAAGGGATGCAAGAAGTAAGTTTATCCACTATAAAATTGTCCACAGGTATTATTTTACACCCCTGAAAATGTATAAAATGGTCAACCAAAAATAATAAATGCTGGAAGTGTAACAAAGAAGCTGGTACATTTCTCCATGGTTCGGTGGAGTTGTCCTATGGTATTACCATTCTGGAAGGTTGTACTGAAAAACCTTGAAGGGTGGCTTAAACAGCCATCAGGTCTGACAGGGCAGAGCTAGGACTCATATCAATGGGTTTCCTTGTAGCAGCTAGACTATCCTTACGTAGCTGGAAAAGCCCCCATAGGTCAGAGTTTACGGAGTGGCTTAAGCTTATGACAGAGACTGCTTCCTTCCAAATTATGATTGCCAGGGTGAATAATGTTCCAAGTTAAACCTGTCATATTTGGACAAGTTTTCTGGCTTACATCAGGGATGTGACTTCGTAGATGAGGTATGGGATGCTAGTGGATAGGGTGGCATCTGTATATATGAATATTTGTATATGTGTTTTTGTGTATGTATGCATATATGATTGAATGTACGTAAAGAATTTCTGAGGTGCTAGGGGGTTTTCTGTAGCTGCTTTTTGAGTTGGATTTTTATTTTTCTGTTTTCTTTATTTTCTTTCTTTTTCTTTTTTTCTCTAGACGGTGAATCATTTTATATCACATCTTTGTGATCTGGGTTTTTGTATTAACATGTTAAAAAGAATAAAAAATTTAGATGACAAAAAAAATATCCATTCAGAAAATCCTGAAATCGATCGCACATGCTGGATCTGTGTTTGACCACACAGTCATTCTGTTGCATCTAGAATACAGACCAAAACTAAAAACAGAAAATATACAAACAAAAACTTTTCAAGTCTGGAACAGTGACTCTGTCGAGACATTAAGGGGCTGCATGGAGATCACAGACTGGGAAACATTTTTCCAGAGCTGTGAGGGAGACCTTAACCTGCTGACGGACTCTATGTCCTCCATTTGACTTTCTGTGTGGACACTGTTATACCATCAAAACAGGTCAAACTGTATCCGAACAACAAGCCTTGGGTTGACAAGGACCTGGAACAGTGTCTGAACAACAAAAAAGCAGCATTCCTACAGGGAGACACACAGAGACACACAGAGTAAAAAACAGTTCAATAGTGAGTTGAGAAAGAGGACCAGGCCGGTGAAACTCAGGCAGAGCCCAGAATCTGGCCCTGATCCGATGCCCACCACTTTTGCAGAGCAGCTGAATGTTTAGTACAGCAGGTTCAACAAGCCACGCCTCCAGAATGACTGGACCCTCACCAGCCTTACCTGTCCATCAATCACAGTGGGTAAAAGGAAGGTAACATCCTCATTGGGTCACATTAACTGTCACAAAGCCTTTGGCCTGGATGTGCTCAGGGGCAAGGTGCTGAGGGAATGTTCTGCTCAGCTGCGTGATGTCATCACTAGGCTATTCTAATGTCTCCTTGACTCCAGCTGTGCTCCACAGGTGTGGAAGGAGTCCACACTTATACTGGTGCCAAAGAAGTCCAATGCCAGGGAAAAGAGGGACTTCAGTGGCACTCACATGCATACTATGCTAGTGTGTGGGGAGGGTGGTGAGTGACCACCTCACTGCCATAGTGGCAGACAGGTTTGACCCACTCCAGTTTGCCTGCAAGTAAAGCGTAGGGTAGAGGATGCCTGCCTGACCCCCCTGGACATGGTGTGCAGGCACCTGGACTCCCACCACCCCCACACACGGATTTTCATTATGGACTTTTCCTCTGCTGTCAACACAGTCAACACAACCACCCTCTGGAGTTACAGGTCAACCCATCACTTATCCTGTGGATAAAAGACTTCCTGCAGGACTGGCCCAGGCATGTGCTTGTAAATGGTTTTAAATCCACAAACATAATTTGAAACATTTCACTCTCCACGTACACAAACAACACAACCTGCAATAGCAATGACACCGTCCTTTTTAAATATGTGGACGATATGGCCCTGGTGGCCAACATCAATCGGTCAATCAATCAATCTGTCAATCGATTAATTTTTTAAAGTGTAAAATGACCATAAAACATGGTCTTGATGCACTTTACAATTTTGAGAGCAAAGAATACATAAATAGTAATGTAAAATAATATTACAGATTAAAACACAAAAAGAAATAAAGAACATAAATAAAAATTTGTATAAATATCACTATGGTAAGTTGAAACACAATGAGTAAAGGTGGGTCTTCAGTCTAGATTTAAAAATGTCCACTGAGGGTGCTTCTATTATGTGTTTTGAGAGCTTATTCCTGAGATGAGGGGCACGGTAAGAAAATGCTCTCTCGCTACAGATTTAGTATCAGCATCATGAAACCGATAAAAAAGGCCTGATTTTGGCAACATTGCTAAGATGAAAGAATGCTGTTTTCATGATAGCCTTTATGTGAGACTGAAAGTCAGCTGAGAATCAAAAATCACTTCAAGGTTTTTGATGCTCGAGCGCTCAGAAATAGTAGAGCCATCAATATTACCAGACATATTTTGAAGCTACTGCTCATGTTTGGCTTATCTACCTACTAGTAGTTCTGTTTTGTCAGTGTTTAACTGTAGAAAATTCATACCCATCCATCTTTTTCTTTCAGATAAAAAACATGTCTCTGAATTATGGAGTTGGGACAAGTCATTTGGCTTCACGGATACGTAAAGCTGTGTATCATCAGCATAGCAGTGAACACTAACACTGTATTTGGCAATGATGTCAGCAAGGGAAAGCATATATCTCGATCTCGGACTTCAACCGCTGGATGTCCTCTTGTAGCTGTAAGTATTCTTGTTTGCAGTTCACACATGCAGCCATGTTAACTGGATATAGTTTGTGATATTCAGACAAAGACAGATAAAAGCTAGTCACTGGATTTGCAGGGTCGCAGGGGGAGCTTTTTTTCCCACGCTGTCGGTCACAGCAAGCTGGGAGCCTAGCCAAGTTGTCACTGCTCAGATTCTGACCTTAAAAAAAACTTTAAATCCATGTCTAAAAGACTTGGGTCCTGACTGGGTCAAAATATGATGTAAAAGTGTAGAAGTGAATCGTAAAAGTGGGTAAAAAGCTCCTGGTGAGCACAGACAGACACTGACATCCTTTTGTGCCATCAGCTTACTACCAGCAGGTCAACACCCTGATGTCATGGATTAAGGAGAGCTCCTTGGAGCTCAGCATCTCCAAAACCAAAGAACTGTGTTGTGGGGGGGGGGCAAACATCTGATTCCCACCCTCTCTTTGAACCCCTGAGGCTGAACGGGCAGACAGTGGAGCAGGTAGAGGCCTTCAAACACCTGGGCACAGAGACTAACACTCATCTGTCCTTCTCCCATCACACTGACTCAGTGTATAAGAAGGCACCGCAACGCCTCTTCCTGCTGAGGAAACTCGTGCCAGGCAGGATGTTTCAACAGCTGTGTACAAATCACTCACTGAATCTGTCCTCACCTTTAACATCACATCCTGGTTCACCTTCATCTCTGTCAAAGATAAATCATCAACCAAGCAAGTAAAATAACTAGCAAACCCCAACTCAGTTATCAGTACTCCATAGCCAGGCTGTCAAAAGGAAAGCCAACCTCATTACAGAAGATCCCACTCGCCCTACTCCCACCGCACAAGTCCTTCCAGCTCCTACCATCGCTGCGACAAAGTCCCCCAGCCAAGAAAAGCACCTACAACAACTCATTCATCCCCACTGCCGTAAACATCTGTAATAAACCATGAACAATGAATAAACAGGAACTCTGATGCAATATGCCACTTTGCACATATCCACACCTTTTATCCTGTTTATTTTTATACTATACCACACACTGTGTGTTCTCAGGAACCTGCACTGCATGGTTTTTTTTTTGTTTTTTTTTAGTCAGTGCTGGTTGTTGAACTGAATGTTGAGCTACGTCAAAGAAGATTGTCTGTTTTCGGCAGACAAAGTTTTTCTGAATCTGCGCATGTCGCCTCCCCCCATGACAGGTTCCTGTTAGCTTCTCTAACTTAAACTCAGTAGTTAACAAGCTTAATGTTTTGTCTTAATAGACAGGCAGCACATGGCTCATTTGCATAGAGGCAACATAAAATTTATCTCAAACTGAATAGACTGACAAGCCTCTACAAGTGTACCCTCAGATTTACTGATCCTTAGTTTTCATGTTAGCTTCATGTAAAGAAATCAACATTCAACAGTAGTATTTATTGATTCATGTAATTTTATTTCTCTGCCTAACAAACAAGATCTTAGACTCAAAGACTGAACTGAATTGTGAGGTTCTTGACAATACCCAGCCCTAGGTTTAGTTCATTAAGGCAGCATTTTTCAATGAAACAAATTAAAACAAAATCAATACAATCAAGGAATATTAGAATAAAGGCCTCTGCAATAAAGATTTATGTGATAGATTATACTTATCAGCTGGCCTTTCAGATAAAGGCCTGCTTCTAATTCAAGCCTCCCTCATATAAAGGCCTGGTGCCTGCTTCCATTGAGGTAATAAAGGCCTCGGCCATCATTGGAGGATATACCATAAACGAAAACAAACTGTCTAGATCTGAAGGTTTCAACTAAAAAAATTAATGCATCTATAATATAACAAATTTTTCCTACAAACCTACTGAATTTTACAATTTCATGTAAAATCCTTCCTAGAATAATTGTAAAACTATGTACTGTTTAAGATACCATGATGTGGACCCTTGGACTTGAGGTTTAGATAGAGGCAGGCAAGGTGAACTTCTGGACTTGTTAGACTTTAAATGAACCGAAGTGTCCAAATGAAAGAGTTCTGCTGGGAGTTTCCTGAAAGGTCAGCAGTGGCTAAACTGACGGAGTCAGCCATCTCAAACTGCAGCCCCTGGTACACACTGTGGGTCTGACAGAGATGAGTTACGGCTTTCCCTCCTTTCCCACTGAGTTATTTACATGGTAGATGGTGGGCAGCTTAAGTCTCACACTGCTGAAGTCATGGAAGGAATTAGATTCAGAAGGTCACGTCAATCTTTTTTCATTTAACCTTTATTAAATACTTGGAAAACAGTGACTGATGACTTCCTGTTTTGCAGGGGTTCTGTGAGCACAAACATAAGGAGAAAAACATCAGCTGCAATGCTCATGGGTTATCTTTCAGAATATAAACTCAAAAAATGAAATTCTGAACATCAATATCAGACACAGTCTGAAACATAGGCATTCATTACGTAAAAGTATTTGGGAACTGAGTAAACGAGAGCCAGTGCTGCAGTTTGGATGCATGGCACAAGTCGTGCTGTTCGAGCTGTTCTTCTGTTTTTCTTCATTGACAGGATTTGTGAATAGTACCTGGTACCCAATACCTTTGTGAGCTGAGTTCTCTGATGAGAGTCGTCACTACAATCTTCATTTGCGTGGTGCAGACCTCTCGCACACTGACTAAAAAGTACACAGGGTGTTGTGTATTAAAGGGCACTGTTAATACATGTTACGCTGCCGAACGTGTAAAGGCCAGTTTAGACCAAACATTCACGACGAAACGTCTTGTTTCAACCGCTGCTTTTTCGGACTTTTTGTAGCCTGATCAGTGCTTGATTTGTAAATCAGAGGTCCCTCAAAACAGACAGGGTGCTGCTCCGGCAGGTTGGGTTTAAAAAAAAAAAGTCACGGAGCGCGTCAAAAATCTACAGTGTCCAGAGCACACTGGACAGCATGGGGCCTAACAGTCAAAACTAAACAAAAATCAAACTGTCACCACAAACTGAGCATCATTTCCTTACATTTATTGGTCGGGGCATTCACAATGATCACTCAAAACCAGCAGGGAGAGGAGCGGAACAACAGCTGATCACGGTTTGTACAGAACGTCTCCTCCTCGCTCCCTCTGTCCCTTCACTTCCCTGTTCGCTCGTAACAAATGAGGTCTGGCCACAAACTACAAACAAGAGCAAGCAGGCGAAGAAACTGAACTAAGTGACATGATCGATCGGAGGGGGGGGGCTCGCAGCAGCAGCAGCGTTCAGTTCACACAGCTGCAACTTTCCCCTGCGACGCTCTAAAACTGTTTTGCTGCGTCATGGATCTTTGGTCTGAACCGGCCTTAAAGCTCGCTCACTGCTGCTCACAGTGCCACTTTTTTTTTTGCAACTGCCTTTTATAGGACATCAAAGCTTCAAAAATCATGAACGGGGAATTTATTCATTTGTTTTATGTTGTAGAGGAAATCCTGAGAGGAAGAACGATCTTCATGTTTGTGTGACATGTCACTAGAGGGATGACGCAGGACCCAGCAAGCACGGGAGAAATGTTAGAGTCTTTGATTTAAAGAGGAAAAACAAAAAATATGATAACCTGGATTTAAAACACGTAAAGTAAAAGTGAGGTGTCCTGTCTGCTCTCCTGCCTGTATGAAGGTTCCACTCACGCCACATGCTGGGACAAATAACTTCACAGCTGCTGTTTGGCCTTTTGTCGTTGCATCCAGTCTTCCTGGAGCGGGGGGGAGGAGCAGGCTGCTGTGTTCTTTGAGTCCTGAACATCAGAACATTCCGGTGAATTAAACACACAAATACAAGTGTGGAAGGTAACAGTGACTGAGTGACGAATATTCACCTTCTATTTGGATCATTTAAGGTGACAAGGCAGTGTGGCTGTTGGTCAACCAAATTAAGCAATATTGATCATATGATCCAACACTAACGAAACTACCCAATGCAAAAGACTCAAGTGCTCAATCTACTGTCCACACTGATGAGGACAATCGTTCTCCTTTAAAGTAACCCAGTTTCATTCAGCTGTCACCAGTAAATCCACTTTCACGCTGCTCTTTAAGCTTTTTAGGTCTGAACTCACAAAATGTCAGTAAAGAAATTATTCTCCGAGTGTAACACACATTCTGAACTCAGGTTTCTCACTTTTACCACAGTAAACCTGTAGTGCATTAGAACGCTTCTGATATGAATGTTCATGTTATTAAATGTCACAAAGGACAAAAGGAGGCATCTTGTTGATTTTTACTGTGAGGTCGCAGTCATGCAGCCTTCATGGGCTTCATGAAGAAGCAGAGTAACTCACAGGAGCACAGCAGTTTTTACAGCACTTGACCTGTTCATCAGGTAACGTATGCAGGCAGACTTTAACATGTGTGACTGTGGTACATTTAATTACCATCTCCTGTTTACAAGGCTTAACGTTACAGCTCCATAACGGAGCACGTCATGATTTGCATCATGAATTAATCAGTTTGAAATCATGCTTGATATTTAATATGATCTCGCTGTCATAAATCCTCGGATGCCTGCTGTCACTGCATGACTCCACATCTGTCCACAGCTGTGTCTGGTTTGGCTGAAAAATGAACCGTTTATCTTCTGGGGAAAAATGTGGCTCAACAAGCTGCATTAGCGTTAGAGTTAGCATTAGCTGCTGCCTCTGCTGTTGTCACTGAGCAGCTAATACAGTTATTTAAGCACCCAAACCCTGCGCCTGCAAAAAACAATCCAAGCTGTTTCCTGTGACTTCATTCGCTCCTTGGAGGCGTCAGCTGCCCCCAAATCTAAATTCATTGTTGCCTGAAGGCTGCCAGCTCCGTGACGGTCCTTCAGGACTGCTACACGCCCGCTAAACGTATGCTAGCTAACGCAAGAAGCTCAAATTAACAGACAGAATCAAAATTTGTCAAAAGGACGTTTTATACAAGGCGTAACTGAAGTGTCATTGTTATGTTTTTACTGTAAGTTTTTTTTTTCCATAAGCTACATGTATTCTGTCTGTCGATTCAGACAAAACAGTGTATAAAACAGTATAATGTACACTGAGTACCTTACTACAATAAGAATCTCAAGATAAAATCTGGCAATTACCATACCAGACATAAATATCATATCCTGGTTGTTGATTCGTAGGAAAGGACGTCCTCCCTCAGAATGTCGTGTACTGGCCAATCAAAGATTAGCACGAAGAAAAGAGAAGTACATTTAAAAGAAACCTCCCGTCCTACTGAGGACAGAGGCCCACTCATGATTTATTTTAACCTCGCTAACTTCCCAAAATTTGTGTTGAACTACCCTTCAGTAAAGACACTGAATGGTTCAGTCCACGCAACAATGGCAAAGACAGTTAAACTACCTGAAAGGGAAAAGCCAGAGAGTGGAAGTTTTAAATTAAACGTCCTTATCCGTTTCAGTACACAGTACCCAGGAATTTATCAACGGCTTTCACTGAATATAATTCATTGCATCCTTAAAGCTGCAGTTGGTAACTTCAGGATAAACATCAATAACTTGTTTGTGTTCTGTTTTAAAAAAAAAAAAGTCATAATACCTACAGACACCCGTTACTGAGTGACATAGTTTGAGAGTATGGGGAGACCTCTGTGTTTTCCCATAATGCCTCTGTATTCAGGATTGGTAAAAAATCCTATCGCTCCTGTTCTATTTGCCCAATCAGTGATGCTCTTTGCACGCTCTGTCCTGATTGGCCGGTCTACGCTGCACTTCATTGACAGGTGATGTCAGTACTGTTAGGATTTGCAATTAGGCTGCGATATTAACATTGGGGTTTTTGGTGCTGCAACTTAATATTTTGGCTATCAAAATTTATTAATAATGATCATAGATAATCATTAATTATATTAAATAATAAGATCTAATTTACATCAGATCACCTCAGGAGCACCACCCTTAAAAAGGGAAAAGATTGCCACTTCGTTGAATCAGTCTCATAAAAATACTTAACTATCA
>JAPQLA010031113.1:0-12220 GCA_029822935.1 Naso vlamingii | reverse complement strand
GTTTTCTTCTATTTTTGGCAAAAGGATGTGATCCCCTCGGGATACTGAACATTCTACAGCCATCCTTTTTGCGATTCGTGCAATTTGCAGCACAGCAACTCCTGGTCATTTCTCTGGCTCTACTAAAAATACAGTGAAGGTCGCTGCTTTTTGCTCCCTAGTTGCGAGCGCATCTCTGTGATGATGTCACACAGAAACCAGTTTATAGCAATCTTAGCAACAACAATCCCAACAACAACGATCCCAATAACAAGTACAACTACAACAGTCCCAATAACAACAATCCCAACAACGACAATCCCAACAACAATCTCAACAAAAACAATCCCAACAAAAACAATCCCAGCAACAGTAGTCCCAACAACAATCCGAACAACAGCAACCAATCCCAACAACAAAAATCCCAACAACAACAGTCCCAGCAAAAACAATGTTAGCAACAGCAATCCCAACAACAACAATTGCAACTACAACAGCTCCAACAACAGCAATCCCAACAACAATTACAACGACAACAATCCCAACAACAACTGTCTCAATTACAAGAGTCCCAACAATAACGGTCCCAAAAACAACAGTCTCAACAACAACAATTTCAACTACAACAGTCCCAACAGCAACAATCCCAATGACAACAATCCCATCAACAATTACAACAACAACAATCCCAATAACAACAATCTCAACAAAAAAAATCCCAGCATCAATGGTCCCAACAACAATCCCAACAACAACAATTCCAACAACAACAATCCCAACAACAACAGTGCCAACAACAACAATCCCATCAACATCGATCCCAACAACAACAATCCAACAGTCTTGGTCCTCTCCCCTTCTTCTGCTCAGTTTTCCCACACATTCAGAGTGGTTTTTTAATCCAGTTATTTCTCATCTTCGTTTTGTTCCAGTGTGCTTTACACAAAAGTGTTACTGATTAGAGAGGCTTCTCTGTAATTGAATTTTGTTCAATCTGTTCCCATCCTGTATCCACATTATTAAAAATCCATTGTACCAAAATACATAGTTGGACTGCCTGACAATAGTTTTTAAGATTTGGCTAACTAAGTTCACCCTTGTGTTTTGGTAGAAGGAGTGTATTAAGCCTAAGTCTTTTTTTCTGCCAGATATATCCTGATAAAAGTTTTTCTAACATCTTGAAAACAGTAGCAGGTACTTGTACGGGCAAAGACTGAAAAAGAAATCTGGGTAGCACATTCATTCTAATTGATTCTATCCATCCCAACAATGAGAGGGTAAAATTTCCCATCTAGTGATATCTGACTTGATTTGTAAAATCAGATTTTCATAGTTATCTTGATACAACTGATTGGTCCTGGGGGTAATACTAATTTCTAAATACCTAAATCTTTCAGCACCCGGTGGAAGGGTGCTGTTTTATCCAAATGAGGAGGCCAACTTCCGACTATCATTATGGCTTTTCATTTAGTCATATTAAACTTATAGCCTGATAATTCTCCATTATTCCAGTCATTGTGGCTGGGACTGAGTCCTCAGGATTTGTTATAAAAAGAAGAATATCATCTGTAAATAATGCAGTCTTATGAGTAATGCCCATTTGATCATCTGTTCCTTGCATTTGGGGGTTTAATCTAATCATCTCTGCTAGCTGTTTCATGCTAATCTCAAGTAGTGATGGTAATGAAACATCTCCTTGATGGACCCCTCTCTGTATCTCAAAAAATTTAGGGCAGTGGCCATTGACCCTGACTCTAGATTATGGGTTCTTATGTAGATTTTTAATCCAATTGATAAATGTTGTCTTGAATTCCATTAATTTCAGTGTTAGTTCCACAGCCAGTCAAATCTGTCAAATGCTTTCTACTCATACAGGCTGAGAAGCATTGATGGTTTCTTTCTAGATTCAGCCACTGATTGCAAATGTAAAGTCTGTCTTATGTTGTTTGTACCTTGGCGTCCAGGAATAAATCCAGTTTGATCTGGATTTATAAGTTTTGTACTTCTGTATGCTTTTATTAAGTATTGATGCCAGAATTTTAAATCATAACATTTAAGGTTATTGGTTCTTTGCCTTCTTTGTGTATAACTGAGACAATAACTTCTGACCAACTTTTTGGGGGATCACTTTCAGACAAGGCATAGTTGAAAACCTCACATAATGCAGGTGTTAATCGTTCAAAATAAAAAATAATAAAATTCACCGGTAAATCCATCTGTCCCTGGTGATTTATTATTTCTAAGCAGCCAAATGGTTTTTGATATCTCTTTCACAGTAATAGGATACGACAACTTGTCAACTTCATTATTAGACAATTTAGGAAGTTTAAGATGATTTGAAAAATTTGTTTTTCCTCCTTGTTTTCAATTTCTTGTGTTTCATAAAGATCACTGTAGTATGCAGCGAAGATGTTTGATACTTCTTGTCGTTGCATTACTAGTGAGTTTGTCTTTGGAGGTTTAATCTTTAAAGCTACCTGGCTTGACTATGTTTTGTGGAGTTGGAATGCCAGGAGTTTACTTGCCTTATGTCCCAGTTCATAGTAAATCCTACCAGTAATCTAAGAGCCTCCTCTGCTTTGCATGTCAACACTTCGTCTAGTTTTTGTTTACAATTTTGCAGTGCTTTGAGGTCTTCCTCATCTTCAAACTGTTTTCTTTCTAACATTTTTATCTCATTTTCTAGATAAAGCTGTTTCTCAAGTTGCAGTTTCTGTAGGGCAGTTGACATTAAAGTAATTTTACCTCTCATTATGGCCTTCACTGCACTCTACAGAGTTGATGGGAAAACACTCCCGTTACTGTTAGAGTCAAAGTAGTTGTTCAATTCTCATCTTATCTTTTCTCGTTGGAAAGAATCAGACAACATGGATACATTAAACCTCCAATATTTAAGTCTTATTAGTTATGAGGTTAAGTTCAAGCGTTACAGGTCCATGATCTGAAATGGTTGTCGACACAATACCAGAGAATTCATCCTTGCTATTATCTTGCTTAGAAACACAAAAGAGATAGATGTGAGAATAACTACTACTGGACCTGTGATGTAAAAGTAAACTCTCTCTGTCTGGGATGACAGTAACGTCACGCGTCTTTAAGTTCTAATTCTTTTATCAATGCATTCAGTGATTTAGATTACTTGGGTCCGCTGTCTGCAGGGAGTTTATCTATTTTTGAATTAATCATACAATTAAAATTTCCATTCATAATATTGGCTCCTTTTGCATTACCAGCCAAGGGTGATGCATTGTCTTTAAAAAGTTGAGACAGTCCTCATTTGGTCAAAATATTGAGGAAAGTTAAATCTGTTCCTGAAATTGACCCTGCAACCAGGACATATCTGCCTTGGTCATCTTCAATTTCCTTTTCTTTGGTAAAATAGACAGACTTACTAAATAGTAAAGCCACTCCTCTCTTCTTCCCCTTTAGACAAGAGGCGCTACATGCCTGGTCTACCCGTTTCCTTTTTAGACTCCAGTGTTTCCTGAATGAATGCCATGGAGCACTGCATTCTCTTTGATTGTCCTAAGAGCTTTTTTTCTTTTAATTTGATTATTAAGAACATTTATATCATAACTGGTCAATTTTAGGTTTGTCATATTGGTTCTGTTGGTGTATAGATGAAAGTTTTTGTAAACCTGATACAAGACATACAGTATGTCTATTCATTGTAATATTTGAGCTTGAAACATTTGTCAAAGAAAATAAAACACATAAGAGAACAAACTGAAGCAGTTCCCTATTCAAATGCAAGGGAGAACATGGAACTTGCAATTCTTCAGCAGGCTGTCTGATTATCATTGCAACCTGCTCCCAATGTCTTATGGGCAGAGAGGTGCAGCTGTCACTCTTTGGGAGCTTTGCACAAAGTGCAAGTAGAGCTAACAACAATCATCACCGTATTAGAAGGCCTTTGTCCTGTAACACAGGCTATGTGTGATCTACCTTTACGCCTCAGTCTCTGACCACAGAGCCCATTGCATATGAAAAAAATCTAAATAGTAATTTACCAACCACTGAGTATACGCAGTCGGGGGGGTTGCTCGGTTCCCTCGGTTTAGCCACCAGAGGTCTGTGCGCTCCTTCACAAACTTTTTTGATATCATTACCTTCACTGCCCTCAGGCCATCATCTCTGCATCTCTTTTTACAAGATTTTGGTGTGCCCTCTCGTGTCTCAAGCCTCTGTCATCAAGTCTCAGTCCAGTCTTTCATCTGAGACATGGAATTTTCCAGTTGTCTGATTAATGTTATGCGTCTCTTGAGTCTGTCTCTTGAGGTTGTTTAACTCCTTCACAATCACGGAGTCCTCTCTAACGTCCTCCTCATTGAAGTGAGTAGAGCTAGCTTAATGGTTTTGAGCCGCTAGTAGGACTCTTTCTTTTCTTTCCCAGAGTTGGCTTTGGATGCATTTTTACTGTATCTTCCAGATGAGATTACCTTCAGAATTCTCATACTCACACTCTTGTTTCAAACTGCTGAATTATTATGTAGTTGGAAAAATATGGCGGGGTTTTGCAGAGCAGGAAATTAATGCTGCCACTTCGTGGATCACACAACCAGAAGTCCCCATTTCTCTTTCAATGTGTGATTTTATTTATTGACCTTTTTATTATTATTACTTGTTTTCCAGGGTTGATGTTCTCTGTGCGATGTCCTTTTCACATGATATCTGGCTCAGCTTGGGTTCGACCTGCCAGGTTTTGAACAAAAGTGAAACTTGAACTGATCTGACACATAAAGAGATGGACTTAAAGCCAGACTGCATGGCAGAGGAGTGGAAAGCAAGTACTCAGTCGACGGTCACTTATCAGAGGCAGCATTGTGACACCAGTTTCGTTCAGTTTAAGGTTTGAAATGGACCCAAAGCAGACAGTTAACTGAACGAATAGGGCGAGTTTATTGTGACGTAGTTCTGGAGCGCTGAGACTGGCTGGTGTAGGTAACTAATTAAAGATTTGAGGTTAACAAAGTGCAAACAAACACGAGGGATGAGCAGCTGAGAGAGAAACTGTCACTGAGGCGGCAGAAAAATAGCACAGGTGAGCGAAGGAAGAGGCAGTGCTCTTACATTTCAAGTACTCAAAGTAATCTTCATGTTAAAATTCACAGTTCACCATCTATTTTGTAGTCTGTGTTATGTTTTACTTGAAGTAGTCTTTATGTTGAATTTATATTTCCACACTCTTCCTTGTTGTAATTGTTTTAATTAAATTTTCAATATACTTTTCTCATTACAGGTTGTATTGTTATATTCATTCTAAAGAAAGCTTTAACATTGTTTAATGTGAAAAATGGTAAGGACAAAGGCCTGTTCTAGTTTTCAACACTAAATTTACTTTCAGATTATATCGAGTCTGTTAATCTGAAACGTGCAAATTTTCTGTTGTTAATACTGCTTTCAAAGGACATGTAAATGATTTCTTTGATATGATGTATAGTGGGGAAATTACTCATTCCATCGGTAACCTCGTGCACAAACAGAAAATTATCTTAATCCACACCCTCCTGCCGTGATTGAAACAGAGAATTATGTAATTCATGCGCCCCTCCCGTGACTCAGACCGACAAAGGACACTACGTCCCATTGGTCGAACAGATTTTATTGCCTGCTAAGACAACTTCTGATTGGTAAATGTTAGCTGCAACGCCCAGCACTCTCTACTCCCGAAGAGTTTTGCATGTCACTCTCACAGGCTCTTACACAGTGCGTGCTCTGCACTTTAACTCTACACAGTTCCTTTGTTCTGGAACATTTCTCTGTATCTTTTACGTTTTCTTTGTTCTGTTTGCGTGCGAAAGTTTTTCTTTGTCTAAGCAATTTTTCCCTTTTCCATTTCTGTGCCCGCGTTGTGCTCAGACAAGCCAAGCTTCAGTTTCTTAAAGAGCAAGTCTTTTGTTTAACGAACCAAAAAATCGGCCGTAGTTATTTTTCTTGGTTTTTCTTTTTTTTCTTTTTGTTAACTTGATAAAGTATGCCCTTCCTTTGTAAAGTTAAGTAACCTGCAGCTACCTTCGACTCCAACCCAGTACTGAGCAAAGCCGACGGCAACCGAAACTAAAGCTGGTTGCCATAGAAACCTGAGTCGCTGTTGCTTTCTGCTGGTCAGAAAAGTCGACCATCAAAGTAGGACCTGGAACTGCAGAGTCACGCTGTCTTACAAGGAAACCAGAGACTGACTTTTCACGCCTCCCTGGTGATACCGGTGCGGATGAGAAAAGTAAGTTGTCGCCACAGTACGGACGGCCGGCTAACGGGTTTCCTCTGACCACTTCTATTTCCACGGCTCAAGTAAGAAAGACCTCTTTTATTCTGTTGGGTCGGCTGATGTCGAGGTTAATTTCCCCTTTTATTTCCTAGCGACAATCTTATTAAAGTCAGTCCCCAAATTTTATTAAATCAATCCAAACTTTGTTCTGATCACACATCTCTAAGCTACAAATTTCCCTATCATCAGTTAGTCAACATTCAATAGGCTACATTACGCGGTCATATCTCATTAGTTAAGATGCTGGTATTATTAATTTTATTGCTACCTAAAGTTGCCTGTACTCATTCATGTTGTTGCCACTAATTCTATCTGTTATTATTCATGTTAAATAAATGTTTAAAGTGTATGTCCTCCGTGCTGTGGTTCATTCACTGTCAAGATTTATGTGGTCAATTTTAATAAGAGTTCACGATCTCAGATGTTTGACTGATTTTTGTTTTGGCCTGTTTCGTCAGTTGAGAATTAACTTGCATTCGCTGACTGATGATGGATCAGTGAATGCGTGACTGACAATTCTAAACATCAGTGGCGCTCTGAGGTGAACTTCTAAACTAAAGTTAATATCAATATTTTCATATTAATATTATTTTAATGTAGTCATTGCCTCACATCAAACACTGAGCACAGGGAAAAAGAGGACTACTCAGTTACATGACTGCTAATGGAGAATCCACCTATGAACTGTTACATGTATTTGCTATAGACGGTAGTTCTAGTGTTGTTCTAAAGATTGCAGTGACGAGTCTCTGTAACCCACAGGACTTTTCTGCAGGCCTCGCAAATGATCAATGAGCATCCGACAAAGGCCGCCACCTCACAACATCCTAACAGAAAGACAAGCGTGTTGGATTTTTTGTTTACCTCCCATGACGGCTTGTCAGTAGTAGCAGTCAGCGTGAGCAATTCCTCTCCAGTGACATTGCGCAGGTCGTGAAAGCCAATGATGATTGTTCGGTAGGAACGTGTGGTCTGTCATGTCTCACGGCCACGACACGGCAAGAATTTATGACTCTATAATGGCCTAATCTGACACAGTGAATGGCCCGATTAAAATATGCCAATACCGATAATATGAAAAATTATGAATATCTGTATTCAATCCCTGTTAGCTTGGGAGCCATTCTGACCTTTTTCAAGCAGCGGCCAAAAATCGCTTACTGCTCACCCCCCCCACCCCTCTAAAAAAGACAAAATCTTCCAGGGCAAACCTTTTCAGATTTCCTCTGGGTCGGCCACTCTTCTGACTCATGTTGTGAGTGGGATGGAGCGAGACAATAAGGGAATTCTTCAGCTTTTTAAAAAAGCCGCTCCACGCTTCATCCAAAATCCTGTCGCTCCTGCTCCCTGCTTGCCTCCACTCTGCTTTTGCTTGCATGCTGTGACCTAAACATCGCATAAATACGTAGGATTAGGAATGTCCTTTGAAGTTTGATACTTTTTTGGCACTGACTGAAATGCCTCGTTACCATCAAGTATCAAAAAATGTCTTGTTTTTTGGTACCGAATTTCGATACTTAAGGGGTTAATCTCATCAACATCAGTGCACCAAAACTGTTGGAAGCATGTTTGATGTGCCAAAACCTAAAAGTGCTGTTGATTGGCTGTGCCAGCACTTACAGGAAACACAGGCTGTCATAGGTTACACCCAGAGACGGGGCTCACCACGTCTGTTAATGTCAACACTTGTCTGCTTCAGTGTTAAACGTTACTCACATCACGGCCAGTGTGAGATCCCATCGCCGGCTGACGCTTCTCTCTGTCAATCATCCTCATTGCAGAAACTTTCTTGAGGTTAATGTTGTCATGAGAATTCACTGTTTTTATGATGTCCACGTCCGGCTCGTCCATCTGTAAGTTATCTTCTCTTCAGTTTGCTTTAGTCACTCTGGGAGATTCTCTTCCTTTAGCATGGACAGCAGTTCTCTCTCAAGTGCTCACAACTGTGTCCTGTCTTCCTTCCTCTTTGATTGTCTGCAGCAACTTCATGTCAGACGCTCGTATAACTAACGTTACATCTTCCTAAGCATTCAATCATTCTGTGTGCGGGTAACATTAACGTTACTTCGTTAGCTGGTAAACTAGCTGCAGCTATCAGCTGATAATAATCTGCTGTCCTGGTTTGGGTTACCAACAAATGTGGTGACTTCACTGTCACTTATACAAAAAACATCTGGAGCTTCACGTTTCATTACTCAGCTGTTTACTGAACAACTGCATAAACAAACACGGAGCATTGTGATGTTTACTTCTCTTTTGCTGGGAACTTTTTTCTTTTTTAACCATTTACAGCTCACGTGATGTTGACTGTTACTCTTCAGTATACCCTGCTGCCACCTTGTGGTATAAGTTAGTCACTGAATTCCCACATGAATTACTGGATCAGTAAACTAAAGGTACAACACAAAAATTTTGATTTCTGCTTTTATGAAGTGTTTTTAATTGATATTATATTTAAAAAACAAGTTCAACTTAAAGTTTAAGTGAAAAATGTTGAAGTGCTAAAACAGACAACTTCAGTCAAACCACACTGTGGTAAATAAATTTGTATTTTTAGAAATTGTATGGTGAAGCATTTCTAATGGTAAATAAACCCCAGTTTCATTAAAAAAAAAAAAAAAAGTTTGTATTTTTAGTCTCATGAAACTGTTCTGAGTTTATTAAAATATCAAGGAGCTGAAAAATAAAACCAGAGTTTTTAACGCAGTGTGTGATGTCATCTGTTAAAAGGTACCTCGTAAAATTGGTATCAAAAAGGTATCTCTCAGGAACCGGTATTGAAATCAAAGTATCGCTATCGAAAATCTTTGGACGATACCCAGCCCTGTGTGAGTGAGTGAGTGAGTCAGTGAATGAGCTCTTGTCAAAGGAATAAGCAACATAAAAATGTTGGCACATTGTTACCTTGACGACCCTACATACACACACATTCGGTGTGCAGTGTTCGACTTGTCGGATGGAAACCTCTCTCTCGTCACGGAGCACGGGGCCTCTAAGATTTCGTTTGAACTCCTTCACTCGATCCCCCGGAGAGGTTCAGGTTGCAGTCCCTCTGTGAGAGCATTTCTACACTGCTGTCAAGCATAACAGCTCCCTTTTAAACGTTTCTGTCTTTTTACTGACCCGCACAGTGAAGCCTGGCTGATACTGGATTTTTAAAAAATAAGGATACATTTGGCAATTAAAGAATTAAAGACTTACTTTTTTTTTAATTGACTCAGTTTTGCATTTACCAGTCAGGCTGTACTACAGATCCATAGGCAACAATAATAGTATAGTGACTATTCATTTTTCAGTTTTGTGTTCATGTTTTTGACGGTGAAACAAGAACATAAATTTGGTTGGTTCATTTGGTACGCTTAGTCAAATCTAATGCAGTCTAACACAGCGCTTCTGCAATAAATCTCACTCGTTCAGTTTAAAGGACTGTGGGACTGCTGGATCGTTCAGCCCATTTATATCAATGAGATTTATACTGGAAACACCCAATGCAATTCAACAGCACCTGTGTACGGTAAAATCAGCAGCTCCGTTAGAGCCTTCATGAAGGTGGGGTTAAATGCAAGGACTCTTATATGAAACTGCAGTAGTTTTTACTGAGTGTGTCTAATAATCAGTCTGCACTGTACTTTACATTGCACAGTGTTCAGTGGGTTTGCTTTAAATGCTCTGCCTGGTCTTTTATACCAGATGGGGGTTTATGATGGTTCTTTTTTATAAGAACAAAGTAATTCTGCTCTACCTTCCCTATGAATTCGAGTTGGTTACTGTGCCATTCTTCTCTTTTTCTGTGAGGTTCTTGTTTGTGCTTGTGCCGCACCTGTCAGGAAAGATTCTTCCTTTCAAAGATAAGCATTTTATTCTGCTCCTCCTTTCATGGAGAACATACTGAAAAGCGTCTCACTTGCCACATTTGTTGAAGGTTTACTAGTTGTAATTTAATTGCAGCCTAATGTTACACTATAAGAGCTGAATTAGTTGTTAAATTAGTTGTGTACTACATTAGTTAAGGTGAGTGATTAGAGTAACGTAAGACCATCAAAAATAATTTTCTTAAATGCTGTCAATTAACGTAAAATTTGGTTTTATTCACAAACACCTGTGTGGATCCTCTTTAGGAAAAAGCATGAATTATGTTGCACCCTTGAGTTACAATTTCTCTTCTTTTACTTCTATTCAACAAAATACATAATCATTGTAATACCTCCGTCCAGGTTCAGCCGTGTTAACTGACAGACACGCTCGGCATGAGTCGGCAACAATATCTTCATATCTACTATGATTTTGATTGGCTGTCAGTGTTTCTGTTGTCATCAAATCATGAACTCCGCCATCCCCTTGAGTTGGAACAAATTTTAAAACTCTCTTTTTGTGACGGCAATATGTTCAAAGTTGCTAAAATACATTAACAGCTTCCACACTGCTTTTATGAAACTGAATTCATTTGCTTTGAAATTGTATTTTATCCTCCCTGAACATTCAGCTCTTTGTATACTCACACATTCTGTTTTCACAATTCAATTTCAGTTCACTGAGAAAGACTTCAGAACTCCTGTTCACGTCTGGGCCAGGTAATAAGAATTCATAATAAAAATAAATAAGGGGTCAAAGTAGGCCAGTGGATGTGGGTTAGGGTTGGCAGCTGCTTTCCCGTCTTTCCTTTACTGTGTGCCTCCACTGAATCTATCTGCCTGCTTTCAACCCTTATTATGAGTTTATTACAAAGCAGAGAATCCAGCCCCTGGTCCTGGGACACCGTGACAAATATGTAGAGGTGCCAGCCCAGGCGAAAATCCACAGACTGTAAAGGAATTTTTGCATACGTGAGCAGGAGTTCTGAAATCTTTCTCAGTGAACTGAAACTCAATTTTGAGAACAGAATGTGTAAGTATACAGAGAGTTGAATGTTTAGGAATGATAAAATACAATGTCAAAGCAAATTAAACCTGCAAGCAGCATTGGTCAGGACCTCATGCTCTGGCCTCCAGCCTGTTTAGCTTTATTTGGAGTTAAGATGTTGAAAAAAATCTATTTTGAAGGTTTTTAGGGTCACTTTTTAAAAATAACGGCTTTCAGGGGTGGGCTTTTATTTTGAAAGTCAAAGACATGACCCATGTGACCTGGTCAAAATTTGATGGACATGTGTACAAGCAGCTGTGTATAAGTCACGTAGGCAGGTGGGCAGAGAGACATATCAATTCATCTTAAAGGAGAAAGTGATCAAACCCACACCTTTTTGATTGGGTACTGCTTCCACGTAGTTTAAGCTACAGACTTAAGTCAAACTGTAAATGAGTCATGAGACTTTGACCTACATATCTTGTATTTGCATGGTTTTACCGTCTTCTACTGTTTTTGAGATATTAGAGTTTTAGTTTTAAAGTTTTTTTGCTCCTTCTAAGAATTTATTGTAGGTGTGTATTACCAAATCTTCCTCTGCCTAGAGTAAGTCACATGACTGTTAGAGTGTGGGAAGGAAGAAACGTTAACTAAAAATCTGGAGAAAACCTCCTCACAGATCCCACGGCTTTGGCCAAATCTTACATAAAATAATCATATCTGGGAAGGAAACTTCGTTATCTTTCCACTGATGTAGGCTTCAAAGTAGTCAGACTTAAACTTCAGACTCAGCGAGGCTCAGAATAATAAATGGTGAAATTTCAGTAGTGTCCCTGCCCTGCAGACTCAATCCCAAATGAATTCAGTTTCATAATATTAAGTTCAGTTTATTGAAGTTCAGTTCCAAACTACTACTCTCACTATGAAAATATGCTATTCATATTCAGTTTTTCAATACAATAATTCAAGTTGCTCTATTTAAATTTCAATATAAATTAAGGCTGTCAAAGTTAACGCGTTATTAACATGTTAACGCAAAATGCTTTTAACGGCACTATTTTTTTAACGCGCGATTAACGCTGTGACATTTGAACCTCGGGCCACTCCGTAGTTTGGGAAAACAGAGAAGCAGCA
>JAPQLA010031035.1:0-12226 GCA_029822935.1 Naso vlamingii | reverse complement strand
GAAACATTCCTCAGTGTGCACCCTTGGTAGATCAGTTTGCACATTTGTTGCGTGTGATATCAACTTTGCACGTTTTTACACATGCAAACCTTTAGTAAATCAGAACCTAAATATGTACCCTAAAACTGAGGAGGCAAAACCAGCCTGATTCCAGTTTGCTGGCCTTTGTCTTTGGTTTGATCTCAGCCACATCAGGCTGTTCTCAATCTTGGTGAAGGCCAGTCGTCAGAGGATTAAGTTTACAGTGGATCTTGTTTTTGTACGTATGTTAGTAGACGTGACTTTCAAATGTTGCCCTAAAAGTACAACTTTCCTAAACTTCAGGCCCGCTACAGTGTTGATGGGAAATGAAATAAAAGCAGGATTTCCTTTTTCCTCAAGTCTCCTGATGAGTCTGTGAAATGCAACTTCCTATCACCACACACACACACACACACACACACACACACACACATATCTTCACAGAATAAATTTCTAAACAAAGGGTTTTATCAGATAAAGTGAGCCATTCCCAATAACTTATCACCGGTCTTGGATGTTTCAGATTATTTGTTGGTGTGGCACTTGGGCCCAGTTTGAAAATAATTGGATTTATCTCTGAGTAGGGGTGGAAATGATGAGGCCACTTGTATTCTGTGTGTGCTTCTCAGACATCAGAGCGAAGGAGTTCATTGAACTGAGAGGGAAGCAGCGCAGCCGCTACGAGCTGCTGGTGGATTTCCTGTCTGAGATGCTTTCTGTTCCACCTGATGATGTCAACATCTTTAGCCTGATGGATGGAAAGGAGCGAATGCTGGATGTTCGATTTGCTGTGCACGGTGGCCTCTCCTTCCTCCAGCCGGAGAAAATACACGGGTACCTGGCTGCCCACAAACAAAAGGTAGGTCATCACTGTTCTGTCTGTGTCGCTTTTCGCCATCGATGCCTGAGGTGGACACTATCACTTCCTGAACACTGAGCTGTTTTGTGGGTGAATATGTTGGATACTGTGTTCCCATTCCAGCGCAGGACTGATTGACAACACAATCTCTTGAATTAACATGTACATAATCTACGTAATCTGAGCAGTGAGGATGAGAGGAGCTAAGGGAAATACCACGTGGACGGGAGTGAACGTTGAAACAAGTTCTTCTCTCTCTGTGCTCTCATGCTTGTTGGTGACAGGGAGCAGTTTTGCTCACGGCAAACTTTTTGGCTGAAGTTAAATTAAATTTCACATTTTTAAATTATATAGATCATAACTTTTAAGTGCTTCTATAATTAAAGTGTTCAGATGGAGCAGTGAAACAAATACACTGAATGGGAGGATAAATGCAGTTGTTGTACAAAATTTAAATTCTGTGCAAAAAAAGGCTAATTCCTCTCAAATTTGAAACACTAATTTGTTCAAATCTGTGTTGGGAAGCACTTCTCAATGGCTAAAATCTGTCCACCTGTGGAATAACAAGCTTGTGATTAAAAATCATGATTACTGATTATAAGTGTGGGCCAGTCACAATGGATAGATGCTCTGAAATGAGCGGCAGTCAGTTAAAAAGGAGAAAATTCTTCCCTCTGCTGTTTAGAGCCACTGTGTGCATCACAACGAGCATGAAGGACAGACTTGCTGAAAGAGATTAGAAAAAAGTTTATAGTCATGAATGGTCAATTTAAAGGTCCTGAGACCTTTTCCACTGTGTTTTGCCCAGTATTGTTAAGAGGGCCCACGGGCCTGTAGCCGACATCTCTGAATGTGGTTGCAAGAGAAATGTTGGAACAAGATATAAGACAGACGTTCAAACGGTCAAGAAAAAAATCAAGGACGACTTCACAGATCCAAACTTTGTCTTCAAGTTCAATAACTTCAGTTCACAACAATTGTTGCCATCTGAAGGAACATGGAACCCAATGCAGAAGTTCAAAGAGGGAGACCCAGGACAGACTAGACTTGGAAACATTAACGTTGACAAGCCATCGTCCCTTTAGTACAACATGCTTTGGACAGATGAAACAATATTAGACCTTTTTGTAAATCACACCGACCTAACGACCACAGAGGAAAAAGAGGAAACCTTCCAAAAAACCCATCATGCCTAGCAGGAAACGTGGAGGAGTCTGTGATGTCTGGAGACTGATTTGCTGCCTCACACATTAAATCTTTGCAGGGCACAGTTGCAGGTCATGGGGCGTCCAGCAGAGTCAAATGTTCTAGATGGATTATTATTCTCTATTTATCTCATTCCACATAAAAAAGGGTCACTTGTCAACTCGTCTCAGCTGCTTTGGGGACAGTGACTGTGTGTACTGCGTGCTGCAACAGAGTTCTAGGTTCTCAGCTGGTCTCTCTCTCCTTTGACTGCTTACGTTTGAAAACATCTCTGACCAATGGACATGCAACAACAAACCAACCCCAAACCATCAGAAGTCTGTATTTTTCAGCAAACTGATGCTCTTTTGTAAAAAATTTATCACACTGTAATGTATGCAGCATCGCTGAGCCCAAGACGAATTTCCCCGTGGGGACAATAAATAAATATATCGTATCATATTTATTGTGACAACAAATCTTTATTTGTTGTCCACCACTTTGCTCTGAGCTGTGTATGGCAGAAAAACAGGATGCCATAGCCAAGTGAACATCAAACTGTCTGAGAAACATTTAGGTCAAATTTGTGTCATCGTGTTCATTTAACTGCAAGTAATGCAAAGTGAAAGATATATTCCAGCCTTCATCTCCAAACAGATCAAACTATCAGTCATTAACTATTTTATTTAGGATTTTCTGTGTATTAAACTTTTTTCATAAGTGCAGTTTGTGAGTTCCTTGGTGACATCACTTAACATACAGCCGGCAAACAATCGTGCAAAGGCCAGATGATACCAGAGGAAGCACAACGGTTTGATTCATGTCTGCTTCTGGGTTTTAATATTACAACAGGTCCAAATTCTCCAGTTCCCCCAGAAGCTCAAAGATCTACAAGTCAGATAAACTCAGACTCTAATCTGTATGATAGAATATTGGACCTAAAATATAATCTAATGGACAGTGAACATGAGATCTGGCGTCCAGAGTAGAAATTCTTAGCTAACATTGTGGAGAACATTTCCTCTTCTTGTGGCTGGCTGAAATTTAGCATGGAGGTCAAGTAAGTCTGTGTGCGTGTGTGTGTGTGAAGGTGTGTGTTTGTGTTGATGCCAATTGGCTAAAATGGGGTGTGGGGATGGAATGGCCTACTGCAAAAGGTGCATAACTTCCAAATGGATTCACAGACCTGCACAGATTTAGTGCAAAGGTTGGTCATGAGCCGAAGGACGGCTGATTAACTGTTCGGCTCCACTGGCTAAAGGGGGCATGACAGTGGGAGTGGCCTGTAACAAAAAGGCGCATAACATATGAAAGGATTTATGTAACATGACAAAACTTTGTAGACACACACACACACACACACACACACACACACACACACTCTTTAGTCCGTCATGGCTTGCCCTGCCCCTAAGCTAGAGCCCCGCCCCTTCCATAAAGCATCAGTCGTTTATCATGGACTGCCAGGTGCAGCTATTGTGAATTGTTTTGAAAAATGCAGCAGCATAAAAAATTCAAGTTAATTTCTAAACCAATGTGCTGGAGTTTGGAGCCAAACAACAAAAATGTGTCACTGTATTATTATTGTTGATTTTACTGTGTTGTTTGTCACAATATTTTATAAAGGTAAAGGTAGACTCACGAGTCAGCCGCGAGACGCTTGGCTTAACTAGAGACTGATGACATGCCCCCTGCTTTCACTTTTTAAAAACAACAACAACAACAAAAAACCCTTGCATTACAGAACCAATCCTAAGTTTTTAGGACGGTCCTTCTTATCGGAGGTGGTGACTTGCTGAAGTCTTGTGCTTGTAAACACTGTCCGACCAGCAGCATGAGTACTATGGGATGGCTCAGTCACCGTCACCAAAGAAAACTCCCTCCAAGTTTGTTGATTCTGCGTTTGTGGCGAAACATTTCCATCAGTTTTAAACAATCATCTTTTATGAGGACACGATTCATCCGTCCAGCCATTTATATCTGACTATAATTGGCTTCAGAGGACATTACAGAGTCACACTGGGAGACGGACTACCCAAAGCCGGAACATTATGTGGGAACTGTCGCATGCTTTTGCGACATTATGGATGTAGCAAAGCTGATGTGGAGCGATCAAATAATCTAACGTTGCTCTGGGCAGCCATTTTTAATGTTTTACAAAGTTCTCTCCATGTTACGAAGTGACTCGCTATATCTCTAGTCTGTTTCTCTACAGAGGGGAAAAGGGGGAGCGCATTATTTTTGGGCAGGTGTCTCCTTTTCAAAAATGTAAGGAGTGTTGCTTTGTTGGCGCGGTTCTTCCCATCGTCCTAGCAACTGCCTTGCATTTTGACGTCCCCAGACGATCGGTAGGCGGAGATCTCTGATTGCCTGGTATCGCCAGACTAAGGTAAAGGTAAAGGTACTCTGTTGGTCACATATTCACGTGTACAGTGAAATGTGTTCTCTGCATTTAACCTGTCCCTGAGGAGCAGTGGGCAGCCACAGCGCGGCGCCCGGGGATCAACTCCAGATCTTAGCCAGTACCTCGGTCGAGGGTGCTAGGGTTAGGGTTAGGGTTACATGCATGTTTTTGATGATGGGGGAAACCAGAGCACTTGGAGAAAACCCACACAAACACAACATGCACACTAGAAAGGCCCTGCCCAAGCTGGGAATCGAACCTAGGACCTTCTTGCTATGAGGCCACAGTGCTAACCACTAATCCGTCCAGTTTTATGGGCCCATTAAAGGCAGAAAAAGATGGAGTATTTCACTGTAGCACTAATAACGGAGCTTTTTATCATCATTATCTGAGAGAAAAAGTTGGAGGACTCTTACTGAGAAGATGTTGTTGTCATCATTATTATGCTGCCATTGATCACCTCTATCCAAACTTACTTTCCCCCCATGTGCAGTCACATGCAGAATGTGTCCACACATCAGTGGTTTGATGATCTAATTGTCTGTTACGCTCACAGTCTTCCTCTTTTGGCTGTTCATACAGAACAGTTGTTGTAGGGCTCACACAGATGTTGGAAAGGCTCCTCAGTGAAGGACAAGGCACAGCCTGCCGTGGTAACACACTAAAGGTGGAATTCAGAGAAATCATTAGAGACTGAGCTTTATCAGTGCACAGATTTTTAATTTTACTTGCTCTAAATGAGATGAATGAAATGAAATGGAGGCCTGGAAGAAGGTTGTCTTGTCTTTTGAGATACTCTTACAAATGTGGTATATTAAAAATGCAAAATACAGAGAGAGAGAGAGAGAGAGAGAGAGAGAGAGAGAGAGAATCCCATTAAATAGCATTTTACTTCTTTTGGATATAAAGAGTGCCACCTTGTCCATAAACCCTTAGCCTGACGCGACACTTTCTAATTAGAAATATAAACCCATGGCTGCCTCTAGTTCCAAATATCTTTCCCCTCCTACAAAGAGGAGAATTCATTTTTCCAAAAACACAGCCTGATCTGTTTGCCTGAACAGAGCACACGTGGTAAACATTTCTTACTTTTTTGCATATCGGTGTTATATATTTGTCTCCACAGGTCACCCTCCACCTAAATTAAGCACACAAGCCATTTCTGTCATGCAGGACACGGGAGAATAAGCCCTGATTTAGACCATCATCCTGGACAGGTTTTCTGGGGGCAACCCAGGAAAAAAAAAAAGTTATTTCTATATTTATAGTCCATGAGTGTGGAACATCCTTTAAAATCCAAACCAATTTGACTCTAACAGAAATGCACAGAGTGGCTTATGCCTGTAATTCTTTGGCTTTGTAGTCACAAGAAGAGGAAGGAAAAAAACAGCACCAGAAGTGGTCTCTGTCAAAGCAGGGTGGTGTGTGAATGGACATGGATTGTTCTTCAGTCATAAGTTGTCTTTAAAGGTCACATTCCAGTTACTGCAGAGGGCGGGCCAAGCAAACATCAGACCTGCAGAAGCTTTTCATCGTCATTCAGACTTTAAAAAACACAACAACATTTTACCTCACGACACCGACGCTCCTGCCGCTGGCTTCAGTCAGACCTCATTTCACGTTTCACAGGTCTGAGAACTGTGTGTGTGTGTGTGTGTGTGAACCATAGAAGTGGAAGTGTATGCATTTCAGCAGCAGGGAGAGAGGAGAGAGGGCTGACCTGGTGTCCACAGGGAATGATGAGCCCATCTGTATTTGTGTGTGTGTGTGTGTGTGTGCGTGTGAAATGGTGTAAGTCCAGATTCCAGTCTGGCGACTGGAGAGCCTTTGTCTCTCTCCAGGCCCCTTTCCTGACTACCCTCTTTTTCTCACGTGACTGCTGTCATGGAAGAAAAGAAGCAAAAGATCAGAGATGTGGGGAAAAACATTCAAGTATCTGAGTTTTTAGGATCAGGAAACTATAGCAACAAAGAGAAGCACAGAGGGGGAAAAGGCACGTAAGCAGAGAGGTAGTCGAGGCTTTCAGGTGTGATTTGTAAGGAAAGCGCAGAGCATTTCATCTGAATTCAGCCAGGTTCTCTAGAGAAGACACTGATCAGAATGAGATGTGAAGCGTGCCAATGGAGAGGACGAGCAGGAGCTAAAGACAGAGGAGGAGGAGAAGAAAGACAGAAAGAAAGAAAGAAAAGGGAAAGGGAGGCTGAGGGGTGGCAGAAGATGAAGCAGTGCTGATTATTAATGTCCTCAGTTCTCCAGTAATGCCTCAGAAGTGGAAGATTTATAAAAAAAATCCTTATTCCCCATGTCTCTCTGTTTCTCTCTTCTCTACTTCAATAATGGAACTTCTCCCTCAGTGTTTTCAATTCAGCATGCTCCACTTGACTTTTAATGATACTACATTCGTTTCGACTTTTTGAAAGTCATTGGTATGGTACTGGGATACCAAGGTTCATCTTGTCATTATAATAATGTGGCCCTGAGGGCAGTGGAGAGGACTGTGGAGGCCACTCAGCACTGGAACAAAAGTCAAAGGAACAATACGTCCCCGTGGTCCTTTGTTGCTCTCTACGTTTTGCTTTTGAAAGATTCAGTGCATTCTTCTTTGTACTTTCCTCAACATCTGAGAGAGGCGATACAAAACAGAGAACAGAGATGCTGGTTTCTTTGCAGCCATTTGGGTTTCGGGGGTTGAGAGTTTCCAACGCAGGATAAAACATTTTCTTGGGAAATACTTAAAGATGGACTATGCAGTACTGAGTAGGGATGTGATATGAAAAACATGTGGTACGACATTTACTGTGATATTTTAAAATAGAGACAAATCGAGATTTGGAAAAAATGCTGCTTATTATTATCTGATTTGTTTGTAATTGTTTTTCACTTCGCTTTGTTTCCTGTATGAGGAAATAATTGTCATATTTATTGTCTTTGGTAAGGAAGAAAACTGAACTTTGAACCATGATTTACCAGTGAGCCAGCTCATATCCCCGCACTCTTTTCTTTATCCTGCAGTCACAAGTTAACTGTCTGCTGTGACTGACAGCCATTTTCTACCAGTAACGTCTTTTTGGCTGTTCCATGAGCTAATCGAGCATTTTTCATTCTTCTTCCTCTGTGAGCTGACTGAGTGTGTTTGTCTGCTGAGACCGTGAGTTTCTCACACACAGTTCATGCAGTGTTTTTTCTTTCTTTCCACAGCTACACGCTGTCACTGAAGAGAAACTAAACTCTGGTCGGCTCTTTCCTCATTTCTTCGGCACATCTGAGTTTAACTTGACACTGAAGTTTGAGACAAAGAATTGGACATGCAGTCTTTCCTGTCTTGTTCAAAAGCGTCACAGTCTGTGATTCAGATTGTTTTCCGTCCTCAGCGCGTGATGAGGAAAGAGCCGTCATGGTCGATGGTCTCTGTAATACCCCGTTCCCTCCGCTCTGCTCCACTGCGACTGAAACAAAGTGACACCTGTCGTTTGATACCGTCTCATGTTGACGAAGGTACCAAGACACGTTTACTACTGCGATACCACAAAATTAACGATACTGTTACAACCCCAGTAGGGAGCTGTACTAGGTATTTCAAAATAAAATCTTTCTTCAAAGTTAACACAATTCAGAGCACTGCTCCTGAAAAGACTTTTAAAAAGTTGCCCAATAACCATGATTAAGTATAAAAGAACAAGAGAAATTAATAATCATATTCTTTTCCTCTAAGAATTAAAAATTTCAAAAGGCGTCCCAAACTAACGACAGTGCATAAACAAGATGAGAACGATGTGGTGATTTCCCCTTATAAGTTTCTATGTGGGTATGATGGAGAAAAATCAAATATTTTTTTGTATAACTACCTGACCCTAATTTCAGATGTCTGTCTGTCTGTCCCCCTCTCTGCCCCCCCACAGACGTTTCTACACTGCATTAGTGTCTCATTGGCTTTTCATGTCGGGGCTTTAAAGGATCCATTATCCATTGCTGGGAAGCAAAGGACTTGACCTACATTAAAGAGAAACCCCATCGACCACTCTCTCTTTTTTGAGTATCAGTGTAATATTGCATTTGCATTCAAGCTCAGCAAAGTTTTAAGCTTTGAAACCTTTTTATTTTCAGTGCTGTTTCTGTAAAGCATGTTTTGATACCTAACGTTCACATAAACTTCACTGTTTGGTACTCAGTCCTTTCATTAGCCATCAAGTTCAAATCTATCCGCAACTGTTCCACCTCTGATGAGGAAAGTACCGTCTTAGCAAATAATTGCTAAATGGTACAGCATTATCCTGCTTAATATACTGGTTATTTTTCAGTTTCATGAAAAAACACTTGACCAAATGCAATTACACCTCTTTTACTTGTAGCAGTCAATGGAGAACAGCCAATCTTTTCTGGCAGGATAGAGACATATTTGGTTTTTATCTTTTAAGAGGAATTCTTGAGACACTTTATCTCATGTCTTAGTTTGTCAGTACTGTACATACAGGTGGAGCATGTTACCGTCTCAGGTTGCTGAAGCCTTTGATGTGTTTGTTGGGATGACTGGGATTGTTTTCATAGAAAACACGCTTAGAATGTAGTTCTAACAGCCTCCTGTTTCATTTACTGCACTGCAGGAACTGTGAACTATTACCGCTCTTAGAGCTACACTTTGAGGACCTTTTTTAGCTCCAACCCCAGAGTAAATACTCTCACAGCACAAAAGGAACTATAGTGATGTAAGTGTACATTGATTGGTTGAACTCAGGAGCCTGTGCCGTCATCGCCATTTTTAAAAACCCGAGAGCTGTTTTAACAAGACGGCACAAAACAGGAACCAGATCTCAAAATGAGGTCCTCATTGTTTTGTTGTTGTATCTCCTCTGAGATTTACTGGCATTCAGCTCGAGATTCATGGTACATTATCTTATTGCCACACGCTAGACAAAAACATGGTTTTGATTGATTGATTGAGTGTCTAACACCATAAATTGGTGCCCAGCCCTCATGGACTTATTGGACACTAATCAATACATAATCAATTACATCCACGCTTACATCCATGGCAGCCACATGACATAATGTTACATTTCCCATATCATAACACAGTCCTTTATATGATCTACGTACAATTCATGCCTCAGAGAGTGAAGACAGTCAACAAAACAGTCAGCAAAATAGGTACAAATACAAAGAAAAAAACTGCCCGCTGTACATGGTAGAAAGTACTTTGCCTCAGATGCCAGGCCTTCTCTGTAAATCTTGCCAGAGCAAATTTTTTATTTTTATTTTTTTGTGCTCTTTAAAAACATGTTCAAAGAGCCAATTCAAAATCTCACTTTCATATTTCCAAAATAAATCAGGATTTTTTAACTGAATTGATTCAAAAAGGCAGTTCCTAAGTTCATCATACAAGGGACAGAACCAACTGCCAGCCAGTTTACGTAGCCTTACGTAGGGGTTCCCATGTGCGGTGCGAATGCCAACAGATAAAAGCCCTTAAAGGTTTTTAGTTCCCCAGGAACTCCTCCTCAGCGGACAGTTCTTTTTTGAAGAGTTCCAAGAACTGTTTGGTCTGAAAACGCTGAAAACGACAGTTGTAGAACAACGGTCATTCACGATTGGCCTCATGTGACTCCAACAACTCTGATGACTCTAACGACTGTCGTTACAGTGGTTGGCCTTTGTAAACACCTCCACAGAGGTTAAACACCTGGGTTCCTTACCAGCTAGTCAGACTAGCCTAGTCTAGTCAGACACACATGAACTGATGAAGCCACTTGGATGAGAGGAGACGTCTTCACAGACATGTTACTGAGTCCAGTTGTCTTTAATTTAATTGCCCAGATAACTATGACCTGGAAGAATGAGAACATTCACAGACAACTTGATTTATAATCAAAGTCTGTGAACTGATTATGGGAGTTGAACACATCAAAAGCCTCTCTGCCTTCTGGTGTTAGCACGCCTGTTGTGTCCATATTGGACCCTGATCTAAAGTATGCACCATGGGTACTTTTAAATGTGCTATTACAGCAAGTATTTAAGGTTTAGATGAAGGTGACCTTAGTGGTACATGTACAGTTTTTCCTCACTGCCTTTTTCTTGTTTTGATGGAAATGTAATAGATGGCATGATTTAAAAAAAAATGTTTCTGACTCTGCTGTGCTCATGTCACTTACACCTTGTGTCTCTCTGGCAGCATATCAGTTTTCTGACCAGCCGCTGGCTTCTCTGCTTTGTCTTCCTCCATGCAGCTCCAATCCTTCCTGCAGATCAGCACGTCCCAGATCCTCGTGGACCAGTGTCTGAGTTCAGAGTGTGCCGGCGCCAGCGGCTGCACTAACGTTCTGAATGTGCAGGACACACCGACAGTGGTGGACTGTGGGACGATGAGTCTCGTCTCCGTGACAGTGGAGGCCACAGCTGTGTGCTCCTGCCCAGGCAGAGATCAGTCCCACCAGCCCTGCACCGCGTATCCCAAAAACCCCTGCTTCAACGGCGGCGTGTGTGTGGACACTCAGCATGGTTACAGGTGAGCTGAAAATATTTCATTCCAAAAATAAAGCTTGAGGGGCGGAGTTTAGTAAAAAGCTGTCACTGTTTCTAATAACATGCAGAGCAACAATTTTCTGTTGTTTTTCATGTGTTTTGAAAGTTAGCGATTACAAATGTTGATGCCCTGAGGAAGGAGGACCTGTTAGACCTGGAGAACATACAGAAGCAGTTCGGTTTAATTTTTCTCTGGGGAAAAATTTTCCTTTTAACAAACAATAACCAAGATATTCATGGCAATTAGTTCCCCAAGTCTTTTACAGGAAAGAGAAATTAGAGCTTACATATGCCTGAAGCAGAAATTAAAAAGAGCAAAAACATAAATAAATGAATCCAATGATGCGATTTTCTGAAAGGTGTGGTTTGATTTGACAGAAACATGTAGGCATGTTTTCCTTTCAAACACACTCAGGACCTGATCCACTAAAGGATTGTGCTGCTTTTGCAGCCGCTAAACTTGTACAAATGAGAGGAAAAAATATCCCCAAAGCAGGCGCAAAGGGTGAAATGCAGGCAAACTGCACACAAACTGCACTGCCACCCCTACAGCTGCACCTGCTCCGTTCGCATGCATGTAAATTAGGGAATATTCATACAGACGGTGCAAAATGTCCCCCTTCCTCTGCAAATAAACCTCGCTGCAAATAGCACCTAATTCACAGAGAGCAGAGCTGACTGCCACAGGCAGCTACAGCGGCGCCGTTTAACACCAGTGAGACCCGTGTGTTACATCGGTGCAGTTTCTCTCTGTCTCCTTCTCTTCAAAGCCAGCAAGCTTTGAATGATAGTGAATTGATATTGAGTGATATAATGGTCAAAATCTGCAGTCAGAGGGGGAATCAAGTGGATTGTGAGCTTATATCGGAGTTTGACATTTCTGGATCCAAAGTTTCTGCAGCTGTCAGCGACAGAAATTAGTGTGAATAATTTTAGGGATCAAAAATACACTCACACATACACACGGTGTTTACTTGATTATTTTTACTTTATTTTTGATGACCTGATTTCACTCACACACACAGGGAGGGAGAGAAGGAAACAGAGATGGAGAAACTCATGGGATTCTCCTCTAGTGTGTGCGTGTGTGTGTGTGCGTGTGTGTGTGCATGTGTTTCTTCATGGCTGTAAAATATTCTGCAGATATGGAATTAAAAAAAATGTGTAACACTCGTCTGGGTCATTTTCAGGTGTATTTTTGCCGAGAACTGCGAGCATACATGTATTTGTAAAAAATGAAT
>JAPQLA010030307.1:0-12276 GCA_029822935.1 Naso vlamingii | reverse complement strand
GATATGAAGGTGCCTGGCCATTTAAGGCTTTGTAGGTGAGGAGAAGGACTTTAAACTCTATTCTAGATTTCACAGGGTAGGCCTAATTTTTGCAATATTACATAAGTGGGAGAAAGCAGTCCTTGAAATTTAATGTGGGAGTCAAAAGACAGATCCTGATCAAAGATAATTCCCAGATTCCTTACAGTGGTGCTGGAGGCCAAGGTAATGCCATTCAGCATAACTATATCATTAGATAAAGTACTTCTAAGATGTTTGGGACCCAGCGCAATAACTCCAGTTTTATCCGAATTTAGCAACAGAAAGTTGCTGGTCATCCAGGGTTTAATGTCTTTAAGACAGACCTAAAGGTTACTCAACCTGTTAGTATCGTCGGGCTTCAAGGATAAATATAATTGGGTGTCGTCTGCATAACAATGGAAATTAATATTGTGCTTTCTGATAATATTGCCTAAAGGAAGCATATACAGGATGAATAAAACTGGTCCAAGTACAGATCCCTGTGGAACTCCATAGCTTACTTTGGTGTATGTGGAGGACTCACCATTACCACATACAAAATGAGATCTGTCTGACAAATATGATTTAAACTATTTTAATGCAGTTCCTGTGATGCCAATTAAATTGTCCAATCTTTGAATTAAGATCTGATGGTCGATAGTATCGAATGCAGCACTAAGATCTAACAGAACAAGTAAGAGCAAATCACAGTGGTACCTTTGCATGTGCAACCTGTTACGGTGAGGATAGATCTGAAAATTCTTTTATATGTTTTTAAACACAAAATGGTCTAAAACCTTTACATCTTTCAGACTGCTTGTCAGAGTATGTTTCAAATTAATTGCAAAAAGTGCAGTGAGTCAGCTTTTTGTCTGCACCAAAGACTTTAGACGCGCTCCCATGACAGATTAAATCAACAGCCTCTGTCCATAATTTTTAAGAAGCACCTCAAAATTTATTTTCATGGCCTTGCTTTTCATAATTAATTCATCCTCTTTTGAACATTTATGTTTTTTTGGTTTTATATCCTATGCTGTACCTCATCCCTCTTCTTTTATGTTTCTTTATTGTTTTACTGTTTGTTATGACTGATTTTAATGTTTATTATCATTATTATTATTAGTAGTAGTATTATTCAAGGATCAAGGATCAAGGAGAGATTTATTGTCATTCCAAACATGAGGGGTACATGAAGGAACAAAACTAAATACTAGAGGTCCCAGTAAAAAACAACAAATATATAAAAACAGTAAACATCAGTTAAAAACAAATGTAGTAACACAATAAAAACTACAACAACAATAAAGACTAGACAGAAATAAGACAGTCAAATATAAAGTGCAGTCCAGTAAGAAATATGACATGAATATTAATATAGAGGTATTATTGCACATATGTAAGACTGTTGAGTATTGTACACACTCTAGTGTGTGGCAGAGTTCAGCAGTCTGACAGCTTCTGGAAAGAAGCTGTTTCTCAGCCTGGTTGTTTTGGCTCTAATACTGCGCAGCCTTTTTCCTGAGAGACGGGGGGTGAACAGTCCATTGGCAGGCTGGGGGGGTTCCTTTACGATGCCGGCAGCACCACTCCTACATCGGCTTATGTAGAGGTCTGTGAGTGGTGGATAGCTGCTGCTGGTGATCCTCTGTACAGACTTCACTACCCTCTGCAGGGTCCTCCTATCTGCAGCCGAGCAGTTTCTGTACCACACAGTGATGCATGATGTGAAGATGCTCTCCACTGCACACCTGTAAAAAGATTTGAGGACTATGGTGTCCAGGCCAGCCCGCTTCAGCCTCCTCAGAAAGTATAGCCGTTGATGGGCCTTTATTAAGCTGCCAGAGTTGGTGTTCCAGGTGAGGTTGTTATTGATGTGTGTCCCCAGGTATTTGAAACTAGGGACAACCTCTACAGTCAATCATCAATCAAATTTATTTTTGTGTAGCCCAAAATCACACATTCCAATTTGTCTCACAAACTGCACAGGTGTGACATCCTCTGTCCTTAGACCCTCTGACCAGGTGAGGAAAAACTCAAAAAACCCTGAATCTACAGAGAGGGGCGGTAGACTCCTGACAGCTCTCCTGAAGCCCACAATCATCTCCTTCATTTTATTAACATTAATGCTGCGGTTGTTAGCTCTGCACCACCCCTCTGGTTGTTCCACCTCTAGTCTGTACTCCTTCTCATTGGAAATTAGTCCCACCACTGCTGTATCATCTGCAAACTTGACAATGTGTGTGCTCGGGGATGTGGCAGAGCAGTCATAGGTCAGCAGGGTGTACAGCAGCGGGCTTAGAACACATCCCTTAGGGGAGCCAGTGTTGAGGGTGATGTGGGAGGAAGCGATGTTGTGGATTCTGACAGTCTGTCCTCTGTTTGTTAGAAAGTCCAATACCCAGTTGCATAATGATTTACTCAGCCTGAGTGTCTCTAGTTTGTGAATCTGTGTCTGTGGGATGATTGTATGAAAAGCAGAGCTGAAGTCTAGGAAGAGCAGTCGGACATATTGAGTCTCTGTTCTCCAGGTGGGTAAGAGCCAGATGAACAACATATGAGATGACGTCTGCAGTGGACCTGTTCTTCCTGTGTGCATACTGGTGGGGGTCAATGGTGGGGTCAATCTTCTGTTTTAGTTGTTCCATGACCAGCCACTCAAAACACTTGGCGACTATTGGTGTCAGTGCTATTGGGCGGTAGTCATTCAGGCACGACACTGCTGTGGTCTTAGGAACAGGGATGATGGTGGCAGATTTGAAGCATGATGGTACTTTTGCTCGGGAGGGTGAAATATTGAAGATGTCAGTCAGTACTCCATGAAGCTGGTGCACACAGTCCTTCAGGAGCCAGCCTGGGATGTTGTCTGGGCCTGTGGCCTTGTGGGGCTTGACCATCTGGAGGGACCTCTTAACATCTTCCGGAGTAACACTGGGGGGCTGCTCATCTTGTGGCAGAGTGAGTCTGGTGCCAAGAGAATTGTTGGTGGCTTCAAGATGAGCACAAAAGGTGTTAAGAGCATCAGGGAGAGACGGGTCTTTGGGGAATTATGTGTCTCTTCCGTTGTAGTCAGTGATGCTCTTAATACCCGCCCACATGCTCCGAGGGTCGTTGGTGAAGAAGTGACTCTTCCTCTTTTAATGGCTGCAATCAGGTTTTTTCTCGCAGCCCTGAGTGCTACTGCATCTCCTGACCTGAATTCAGAGTCCTGGGCTCTCAGAAGAGATCTCACCTCTGCATTCAGCCAGGGTTTCTGGTTGGGGTGGATACTGATTGTTGTGGTGGAGGTAACATCTTCTATGCACTAACTGATGTAGCTGGTGACGGATGATGCATATTCCTCTAAATCCACCTGTCCCGCATATGTTGCTGCCTCCCTGAAGATCTGCCAGTCAGTACAAACAAAGCAGTCCTGAAGCACTGGTGCAGCATCACTGGGCCACACAGTGATTGTCCTTTGTGTTACTTTCATCTTCTTCAGCACACGGATGTAGGAGGGGACAAGCATGATGGTGATGTAGTCAGAGAGTCCAAGGTGGGGGCGAGGGACTGCTCTGTAGGCTCCACGTCTGTTAGTATACACACGGTCAAGAGTGTTGTCTCCCTGGGTTGCGATGGTTATATGCTGGTAAAAACCTGGCGTGATGTCCGTCAGGTTAACATGACTGAAGTGTTTATTTTGGAGAGAGCAGACGCTGTCTTGCTGCTCACTGAGAGCATCATTAGCTTTAGTGCTCAGAGGGATGTAAACAGCTACAGTGTATACAGCCAAATGTTCAATTGCTTCAGAACAGTGGCTGCTAGTAACGGAACAGTTTGTGCACCAACCTTTGTTGATACACACAGTCCTCCTCCCCAAGTTTTTCCTGACAGGTTGTTCCGGTCAGCTCGAAAGAATAGCATGCCTCTGATCTGGAAATCTGAGTCCGGCATGTTGCTGTTCAACCACGTTTCAGTCAATAAAGTACACAGCAGTTCCTCATCTTCTAGTGTGCAGTCACACACAGTTGGAGTAGGTCTATTTTGTTGTCCAGTGCCCGGACTTTGGCTAAGAAGAGTGATGAAACCGCTGGTCTCTTGCAGTTAGCTTTTAGCTTTGCTAGTGAGCCCGCTCGCTTACCCCTCCTCTGCCTCTGTGCACACCGCTTCCTCTTGCCCTTGAGCCAGTATGTGTTACTCCGCCATGTCGCTGTCCACAGCAGCCCCATTCTGCCTTGCTTGGCCTTCAGAGTCAGTGGTAATTTCGCCTCCGTCATGCTGTGAATGATTTCCCGGAGTTCAGATGGGCTGAGTGTTACTGCCTTTCCCGTACACTCACTCTCACTTACACACTCACATATACTTGTAATGCGAGCTTGAGAAGCCGCAGCACTCCTGCACGCCGCCATGTTCTGATGTGTTTTATTATTATTATTATTATTATTATTATTATTGTTGTTGTTATTATTATTATTACTATCACAACTGAATTTAAGTAGATAATATAGAAAAAAGGACCGATCAGGAACAATACAATGAGATCAAAACAGTAAATTATTGAAAACCCAAAAAACAAAACAAAAAGTATTTTAGAAACAGAGCATGCCTCAAAGTACATGGATCACTGTACCAAAAAAAAAGGATCACATAAAGTAAAATAAGATAAAAAAGGAAAGAAGAAGAAGAAGAAGAAACAAGTGATGGTCATGATGTAATTTTCTCAATTCAACTTTTTCATCTTTTCTAGAACATGTCATTTTGCATCTAATAAAAAAGTAATGATCTCTATTGTGTAGAGATGTCATGAATAATAATGTCTGGTGATTCTGCTTTAGACTCATTCAAGCTCTGACTTTCCTTCCAGCTGCATTTAGAATCTGGAATAATTATCTAATGTGACACCGAACATTTTCTGAGGGCACCAAACAGGTGAAATGAACATCTGCCTGCGTCATGTAAAACTCTGTGAACCTTTCGCAGAGAAAGTTTAATAATGAGCAAACTCTGACTATGAGAATGACTTCCTGTGGAATATCCATCCCGCCTGCCGCTGAGCGACGTTTAAACTCCAAATTCAGCTCAGCTTAGATTTTTATGAAGACTTTAACTCTCATCCGGGTACTTTAATTTACTTCATTAGCTGTTCAGAATCATACAGGACTTGAAGAAAACTGTAAAAGTTACTACGATTTAAGGTTCTGAAAACTTGTTATATAACTTCATATAAAAGCGACCAGTTCATCCAGTCCAAGCTTCATGTCAGCGACACGGTGAGGCTGCTCTGAGGATGTTGGTCATCACATCCTGGATGAAGATCTTCTTCCTGTTTTGTCTAAACACAGTTCTCTCTGTCGCCACAGAACACAAACACGAATCTGATGTTTGTTTGTTTGTTTGTTTGTACATATACACGCTGTATTTGCAAGTTCTTCGGGTATAGTATGATAAAAAAAAGAAAAGAATTCTAAATTACTTCACTGCAGTGATCTTGGTGCCCGCAGAGCGGCGCCGCAGCGTACATGTGGGACCGGAAGTAGATCTATGTGTGTTTCCGGTTCCGGCTCGGGTGCAGTGTTTTGTTGTCCCCCGAATGCAACAGCAGAATCCTCCAGGAATCTCTCACCGGTACTCCGTGATTTTCCCGCCGCGCAGATGTACCGAGCTCCGCTCAGACCTCAGCGTAGTCCCGGAGCTCCGCGGCCGGCTCTGAGGTTCCCCTCCTCGCCCTCCTGCTGGGGTTTCCCTGGAGCTCGCTCCCCGTTCAGAGGCTCCGGACACCGCGGAGGGTCTCCCCAGGGCGGTCCCGTTTACTCTCCGAGTCCCCCACTCTACTCCCCGGGTTCTACCCGAGGATTCAGGAACGGCTCTCCCGCCGGGCTCGGCAGCGGGTCCCGGGGCTTCGGAGGGCAGGCATGGCGCAGAGGCGGGGGTTTCCGCCGGCCTCACTCCTTCAGTCCCGCCTCAGCTCACAACTTCCAGGTAAAGTTTTAGAACAGAATCACATGAAGAAGACAGAAGTCACGAGTTTGTATCAATAACTAAACTCTGAACTCATCGATCCCCGCGTGCGGTTACGGCAGTTTGGTTGATGTGGATCCGCTGAGAACTACGTATTAGTACAAGAAGTACTTGTGATGTAGTACAACTGTGCACGCTCCGAAGTACGGCGGCTCGACCTGAATATTTTGTGGCTGAAGAAGAAACAAGTCAAGACAGTTTTGTTTATTTAAAAATCGCATCAGAAAACGCAGATTATTTAATATTACAGATTATTAGAACCCATCAACTGAAATTTATACCCACAAATGAAAATATGAGTTGACTGTAAGCTGAGCAGCTGGAACAATAATCCAACACTTCATGGACAGAAATTCTTCATTGTGTGTCAGGCAGAAAAAGTGGAAACTTTCACAGTGAACTGAATCTCTTTGTCTGCTGCATTGATGATTATTTTTTATTATGGGTTGAACTCAAAGACTACAGTGGAAATCAGCCAGTTAACCGACAGCATCCACGTGTCAGCAGCCTGTGATCCTCTGGAACGATGACCATCTGACCTGGAAGAAAGAAGCGTCGGTATCACGTGATGATCTGTCCGTCTTGGATCGCTTAAGGCTTCGCAGGACAGTTGGACGGCGTCCATTTTTTTATTCAAACATAGGCCTTCCTCCATTTTACAAGATTGCACTGAAGTACTCACGGTGAGGTTTCCTTTGCCAAATACTCAGATTTGCTGAGCAGCGCTTGACACATCGCGACGTATCTCAGTACAACCGTTGTCCCAAAGGAAGAAAACAAACTAAATGTGTCAAACGCAGATTGGTTGTGGATGCTCCGTGGCACTTTCCATCTACAAACTACAACAAACTAAACAAACCTGAGTGAAGAAGAGGAGCAGACAGCAGCGTTTGTGAGTGCGTGGGGGCAGGGCTGTATGTGTATGTGTGTGTGTGTGTGTGTGTGTGTGTGGGAGAGAAGACAAAGATGAAAACTCAGCTGCTATCGTTAGTGCAGAAAATATTGGAACTGTCTTAAAATATTAAGTATGAAGTTTTATTGAGAAAACAATGTGTTTGACAACAGGACCACAGTGGTTAAGGTTGGGGGGGTATGGTGTGTGTGTTTAGGGGGTGTGTGTTGTACAGGCAGCAGCCTAAACTATAAAGGGCTGCAGGTCCCGATGGTCTCTGCAGAGTTCTGCTGCTCTTTGACAGGTTGTTTGTTGTTTACAAACAGACCTGTCATCACTTTTGTAGCATCTCTAAGCACACAAACACTCTGAATGCGCATTAAAGACGTCACGGTCATGAAGCTCACACCACCTCTGTTTATAAATACCTCAGTATACCTTATTACTGTATTACTGCCCAACCCAACTTTGTAATAACTGTGTGTGTGTGTCTGTTTCAGGGGGCATCTTCAGACTCTGCGGTGGAGAAATATTTCAGTCCGTCGATGCTGCAGGATCCCTGGGCAGCTCTGCAGCCCGTGGCAGTTGCAGACAGACACACGGCTGCATCCTGACGTCCTGACAGGAAACAAAAACAGAACAACAGCACCTGACGTCATCAGCAGTAAACAACCTTCTGAGCACGCTCAGTCACCAGCATTCTCTGTTTCTTGGCAGCTTCATGATCAGATGGATTTCAGGGATCAAAAGTTTGATTTGATGAACTGATAAAGTTTTTACAAAAGTTTTTTCAAACTGCTTTTAAAATAAACTCCTTTGTTCACAGAATGTTTGTAAAAAAAGAAGTTAATTTTGTTTTATTTTAAAAATAAAACTGAAAACATACGTTATATTAAAAGTTTTCCTGTGTGCTTTTATTACTACTACTATTATTTTAATAGAATTAATGGGCTGAAAATGATTGAAGGTCTGTAACAGTTTTCTGAAAGAAATCAAGAATGTAAAAACACGACACCTGTCTGAATTTAAAGGCTCAGTAAATTATCATTTGTCAGCCTGTCGATTCTTCCTGCTGCTCTCGGGGTGAAAAGCAGGTGAACCACAGTTTGGTTTTCTTTACATCCTGCTCTTGATTTTTTCATTCTTGTTCAGTTGAACATCTTTTCTAGTCAAGCATACTTACTGCATTACTGCCTCACATTACAGTTTATACATTTCATCACACAACTCCACATCATCACCTATATTTCATTTCTTTCTATCGTATTTCAATCTGTTTTCTTCCTACATTTTGTTTTTCTCTTGAGACTTTTTCATGATTTTTCCTGTCGGTGAGTGCTTCAGTGTGATCGCTGTGAAACTGTCACCGTGCAGTCACCTGATGTCACCACTAGATGTCAGTGTGACTTCACCGCAGAAGGAAATTTACTAATAATTCCTACATCAGTCTGCATTTGTCATATATTTCTGAGGCTCTTAGAAAAGAAATATACACAAGAATATCATACAACTATAAAATATCACAAATGAACTGCAGTAATAGTACTGCAAGGGCTGATGAAGTTCTTGTACTGGAATACTTCATCTCATGGATTGATCGATAGACTGATTGATAAAGCTTTTCACAATCATCAGCTGGTAAACAAAGTCTGTTAAATGGCGTGTAGTTTATTAAAGATGCTGCTGTAGTTTCTTCTCAGGACAAATTTTACACATTACCTTCATGGTGTGTCTGTTATTCTGGGCTCGGCCTGCAGGAGGCGCTGACACTTCCCATGTCTGACTGCTGTTTAGCAGACAAGTCATTTTGTTCAGTTCAGACCGAGGCTGTTAAATGCTGTTAAATAGAGCAGAAACACACACAAACACACACACACACACACACACACTGCTCTTGTGTTTCCAGACAAACGGCATTAATGTTTAATTAACCCTGAAAACACTGATGACACATCTGCCATCTGTGTGTGTGTGTGTGTGTGTGTGTGTGTGTGTGTGTGTGTGTGTGTGTGTGTGTGCATGTGTGTGCGTGTGTGTGCGTGTGTGTGCAGTGGAGAGCAGCCGTTAGCTTCGGGCAAAGACGTCTCTGTCCACACGAGCGCTCAGTTTTGTGAGGTGAAGCAGATTGAACAAACATGTCTTTTCTTCACCTCACACTTGGTTTGAGTTGTGTAAAGCTGCAGTTGATTGGCTGCTCAGTTTTTAATCGATAGCTGATCTGATGACGTCAGTCTCTGAGTGAAAGTCTCAATATATTTCAAGTTTGTCTTACAAAAGTAAGAACTTATTAGTCAATTCAAAAACACGAGTTGTGAAAGTTACACAATAACCCACAGCTGAGATCCACCCACCCATCCTGGACACAAGCCCGCGCGTGAAGGCCACAACCCTGACTCCTGTTCACAGGTAACACTGAAGCTTTTTGTTCACAGGTAACACTGAAGATAACTGTACTGAGTGATGTTTGAAGGCTTGCATGCCTCCTGAATGCGAACCATTTCCATTCTTGGTCGGCCCTGTTTGCTGCTGACTAGCTCACTTCTTCTGCCTCCTAACATGTTAGACTGGCGACACTGTCTGCTGTTTGCTGGTTAACTGGTGCGCCTGACAGGAGCTAATCTGATGGAAATGGCATTTTGCACAGAAAAAACATGGAGGCCATAGAACTCCTCGAAGTTCAACAACATTGTCGAGCATGTTGACACTGTCAGACTGTAGGCCTCAGTTTTACCAGTTTTTGGTGCTCAGCAGGTCTCTGAACTCGGGCTCTCTCTCCTCTCTGGGTGACTTCTTAGGTTCGACTTCACATACGTCAGATCAAATCAGGCGCTGTCCTGAAAAATAAGTTCCTGCATTTATTTTAGTGAGAGAGGTCAGAGCTGAACAACGCACCACAAGAGAGAACCAAGTGAAACTGAGAATGATTCAGATGTGAAATGGACTGTATTAATATAGAGCTTTTCTGATCTTTGAACTATTCCAAAGGCTTTTACATCACAAGTCACCATTCACACACAAACATTCACGTCAAGCTGGCCGCTCCGAGCTCATCAGGAACTCATACAGCCACCAAGGGCAGTTTGGGGCTCAGTAACTTGCCAAAGGACACTTCAACATGCAGACCAAAGGAGCGAGGGATCGAACCACTGGCATTCCGATTGGCTGACAACCTGCTCTTCCTACTGAGCTACAGCCGCAACAGTTCAGCTACGCTCTGTGTGTCTTCACCGTCTGTAATGGCTCCCACCTGCTCACAAACATAAATTTATTTTAAAGATTTGATCATTTTTGAGAAATTTTTCAGAGTGTGTAGAATCCCTACATGATCAGTGATGTTACTGTGCATTTTAAGAGGTTGGGGTTGGGAGGGTACTCACACAGACACACACACAGCGAGAGGACATGTGACCCCCCCCCATCAGAGACATACTGGCTGACAGGAAGTGACATTGAGGAGATGAGGCTTCACTCAGATATTTTCAGTGAGCAGCAGGTTCGAAGCTTGTAGGTGAAGAACGAGTTGAGCTTCAGTTTCAGTTGCTGGAATTTCTGTGCTCATATTTTCCGTTTTTGTAAATTTATTGTCAATTGGTAAAATCTGAAGTAAACGTCTTACTATCATTGTTTACTGGACAAACAAAGATGTTCTGTTTGGATCCTTCGTTTTATTTCTTTTGTTTATGGACCAGCACGGTGGTTCAGTGGTTGCACTGTTGCCTCAGAGAAGGACGGTTATGGGTTCAAGTCCAGCCTCTCTGTGTGGAATCTGCATGTTCTTGTGTCTGGGTGGGTGTGGCTTCCTCCCACAGTCCAATCACATGCAGGTTCACTGGGTTCTAAACTGCCTGTAGGTGTGAGTGGTTGTTTGTCAACTCTGTGATGAACGGGTGACTTGTCAGCACCGAACTCCACCCTCGCTGTTTGGTTTATGTAATAAGGGACTGTGCAAATAAATAAAACTTAAGTCCATACATGAGCCTAAAGGCCATTTTTGATCCATGGTGCCCTGGCCGAGGTTCAAAAGGCTTTCTAAAATACAAAGAAGCAAGACGAGAAAAGAAAAAGACAACACAAGCAGAGCAAAATTAGCACAAAACAGCTTACAAGGTAAAACAGCAAAGATCGGAAAACACAGTTGTTGAGAGCAATGATGCCTGCAGGGTCATTTAAGACAGAGAGTTTAAAAGCAGCTGTTTACCAGAACTCTGATGTAACGCAGCCTTTTTGTTTTTGTGATTCACTTTTATTATTCTGTATGTTTTTCTGCAGGATTCTGGTGTGAAAAGTCTTCTTCATCCATCTCTGTTGTGTTATTCTGGGCCGACACAAGAAACAATCAGCTCCTCCTCTGCTCCACTTCACACAGACACACTGAGGCGACATTTTACAAACAAACACCCCCAAACATTTCCCAGCATGCTCTCTGACCAGGTGCAAGCTGGTCCTGCTGATCGTCAGCTGCATCAGAGCGAATTCCAAATCACAACGAAATCCTGTTATTATCATGTTTATGTAAAAAGACATAGCAAGAATGTCAATAATAATAATGATAATAATAAAAATAATATAAGAATACATTTAACTGTAGAAATCCCAGTCCAGATATAAACTAAAGAGCTCTGTGCACAAAACATCATTTATTGCTGAATAATTGGGACACAAACTGGCTTCAGTTAGTTTGAAGAGAAACATGATTTAAGTTATTGAAGTTCACACAGCAGTTATTATGTCCTGATCATTATAATAAATTATAAAATGTATTCTTAAATGTATGTTTGTCATCTGAGTTGTTCCTTCCTCTGAAGTCTGTTGATATGTTTCTGTGTGTTTGTCTTGTTATGTCACATTTTTTTGTCTGTGTGTCTGTCTGTTTATTGTTTCCTCATTTTCTTTTTCTTTTGTGTATTTCTCTCTGTTGTGTGTGTGTGTGTGTGTGTGTCCTGCAGCTGTAGATGATTTACTTCATGTGAACACCTGAGACCAGATCGGCTGCAGGCTGTCAGAGTTTAGAACACCTGAGACTCATCAGCGTGAACCCTGGGGAGGGAGGAGCCTACTAGCTCTGTGAGAGCCTTTAGACTCAACAAACACAACCTCACATGATGAAATGTGATCAATCAGATCAATCGAATACACACTAACACACTAACCCTAACCCCCTAACCCGAAAACACTCAACCTATCGGAACACAAAACAACTGATGAGTCACTGCGACACGAGTGTTTGACTTCTTATTACTGACTGCCTGCTACACACTGTACACTGTATGTACTACACACTGTACACTGTATGTACTACACACTGCACACTGTACACTGTATGCACTACACACTGCACACTGTATGCACTACACACTGCACACTGTATGCACTACATACTGCACACTGTA
>JAPQLA010030146.1:0-12289 GCA_029822935.1 Naso vlamingii | reverse complement strand
CTATGGGCCGCATAACGCGGAAGTAAACCCGGAAGTCAGGAACTTTTTCGGCGTATGCGCCAGGCGAGCAACTTCCACTGAAATGAACGGCGGCCATTTTCCGGTCCGGTATCCAGTTCTTATAATACATCCATGCTCTGCCCAGACAAAAGCTCTCTTACTTTCAGTGGCTTGGAGCGGGTAGCGTGCTTCCTAGCGCCTTTGTCGATCCGTCGATCCGATGGCGTGCGGGGCGGCTGTGGCGTCCTACAGCGGATGAATTTAGCTGTCCTCAGTGCGGCAGCGAAGGAACAGCAGAGTTGACTCTGGTGAAGAAGCGGGGCCTCGCCGAGTCCATCCTCTTCGGGAGAAAAGGTGTTCTTCACCTCTGCAGGTAAAAGGGGAACGGCTGGGTTGCTCAGCGTTCTCCAAAGGATCCAAAAGTGTTCCAAAAAGAAACACTTCAGGCAGCCTTTTACTCGTCTAGCAAGTTGAGAACTGCGGCCTAGGTCGAAGAAATTCAAACGTTTGATGTTGTCGCTCCCTTACGGTAACTGCTGCGCAAAGCGGGAGCCCCTCTCAGCAACTCGTCACACGGGGATTGCAGGGAGGGGCACAGCACAGCAACAATTAACCTGCCGGTGACGTCATGGGGATTCCAGTCGACATCACCTGGGATCCGGTCAGGTCTTGACCAATGAGATGCGTAAGTTTGAATTTCAAGCCGGTATCACACCTACGTGTGACTTACTGGACTGCTGAGGACTAGTGTGCATCTACTGTTCTTGTCTGCTAGTTTGTGTAACCCTTTGTCTCAAACATGTGGTTGAGGTCCCAACACTGGAATCCTCTCTCCTGATTGGACGATAGTGGGAGCAGGATACCAGAAAATGTCTTTCCTGTGTACGGCAGAGTGGAGGACCCATGTTACTGACAAAACACTCAATGTAAGTGATACCTGTCTGAGGGTAGCACTAATTAACACTTAGTAAAAAATTTTATCGGATAAAAATTTTAATATCACTTGCAACACCTTTAACTTGTGTTTTTGGAGGAAGATGCATTACAAACAGGTTAACTTGTTAACGCTAACAGCCCTATTTTTGAAAAAGATTTGAGGTGCTGCATGCTGGGCAGAACGTGATCACAGATTATGACCAATTCTTTCGCCCCATCATCACCAAGATACATATTGGACCCATTTTTTACAAGACACATATTTTCAGAACATTCTGACACAAAAATGGCATTTTTCAGACACAAATCAGGAGAACATTAACTTTGTTGGAGACCTGTCTCTGCCTCAGCAACACACTCTCGCGAGACCTGTGAACTGGTGCTTCCTGCCTTACCTCACAACGGACATAAATGGACATTTAAATGTTCTTACAGGTGAAACCATGAATTAAAAGTTAAATCAAACAAGTATCATGTGATGCAAAATCCATCTGCTTTAATCCACTCACATGGCGTTGTAACACTTCCAGACAAGGCAGAGGGATGGTGGTTCCTAACTGTCTCCAAAGGAGATGTGACTCCGCCCACTTAAGAGACAGGAAGTGTATAAACCATTTCAGACCACGGGCACAGCCTAGAGTGGGGAGCTCGTGTTAATAGTTGACTATCTTTGGCAATGCCATCGGTCAAGCAATAAGCTCGTTCTGAATAGGTATGTTTTGCCTGTCAGTCAATTTAATTGGCTTTTTTGGCACGACGTTTTAGATCAAACATGTTGCCAAAGGACAAAGTCACAAACAACAGAATACAGTAAATAATTAATAAAAATATAATAAATAAAAGAAAGGAAAAAGTGTCTTACGTTGAAATATGTCTTGCTTTGTGACATTCAGTAGCACATTCTCCTCTAGCCTGAGCCCAGACCAGAGACTCCGCCCACTCCACTGGTCGGACTTGATTCTTGCGTGTTCCAAATCACATACTTCAGTTAGTATACTTAAATACAGTACACTTCAATGCAGTACACTTATTGTGTAGTGCACTAATCTCGGCCAGGGTAGTATTGTCCCAGATCACGCACTGCCGCTTTGCACTTACGGCAAGTGACATTTTTTTCACCTCTTCTTCTTCTTCTACCTTTTTTTAAAATAGCAAATTGCAAACAGTAGGTGGGCGACTATCACAAATATTTGACAGCTATTTTCTGTCACTATTTAGCTCATTTAATTTGTATAAGAAAGTTCCACAGTGAAGTCGACAAGATATCACATAAACCAAACTCACACCACAACGTTAATGCCTGATTAAAACAGCACCAAATCGTAACAGACTCAACAAAAACGACTAACAGCAGCTATAACAGCAGCTATCTGACAACAGTATACATAGTGGTGCTTAGTGCAAAAACATGTATAACTTGCATCTGTACAACGTGGCGACATTCACAGTCGCCAAGTCAATTTTTGGAGCGTTCTGAGTGCGTTTTGAAGAAAACAGCATTTTCACATACTTTTCAGTGTGACGCACTTCACCCACTTCTGCACTCAAAATGTTGTCTTTAGTGCAGAAGTACGCGATTTGGAACACAGCTTTGGTCTCACATTGCCTCCATTTTGAGTGACTCTCAGAGGGAGGGGATTAGATTTTCCCTGACCCTTCCTTATTAGGGACTGATCCCATAAGTCAAGGTCTCCTTGACTGGAAGGCAAGGACCCTATTGTAACTGTACTGTTTGTTTCTTCTCATTATTATTACGCCACTTTGAACCCAAACTTGACCCCCTAAACATGCTCAAAAACTCACTTAATTTGGCACACACATCAGGTCTGGTGAAAAGTTTTATAAAATATAAAAAATAAACCCCCAAAGTGCCAAAATGTGCTCTTTAGCACCACATAGAAACACATCTTAATTGTTTGTCACCCACTGACACCCCTGACCTAACCCAACAGGAAGTTCGCAATTTGCATTTTAAAATAAAATTTCAGGCCCAATTTTGATCTCATATCTTTGCTAGCTCCATCGAGGGCGTTCATCGTATTGACACATTAGCAATTAAAAGTTCTTCAAAACTTTTTCATTATCATCTTAACTTTCTCCTCTCCTTTTCTATCTGCTCCAACTCTGACATATTTTTTCTTCTGCACTCATAAATAATGTTGATTGCTCCTTCGTCTGTGAGTAAACAAGCAAAAATACGAACAGTGCCACTCTGCCATTACAACCCTCATTGTGGTCAAAGTGGTACTGCATTAGTCTGCGCGCAGCCAGAATCACAGCTGCAGAGTTTATTTCACTTAATCTTTTTGGACACAGACAAATTGTCCCTGGAAAATTAACAAGATAATAACAAATAGCTACCCAGTAGCTCCACTGACTGTACATGATTATGTCGAGGCATAGCAGTATCATACCTACTGTCAGGAAGTTTTTTGTTTTTTTTTAATTGGAGTTGATTAACCAACAAATTAAAATTGTTGATTGTTCTGTCACTCCTCTCATCATGTTGTATGCCCACTGTCACGCAGTTTACTGCTGCTTTGTGAGAGAATGCCAGAGGATGAGTTGGGAGCAACCAAGTCTCAGATGGGCAGGGGGGGTGAAGGTTTGAAAGAATGTTTTCTTTGCTTCCATATTCCATTAAATCGAGAAAACCAACCACTTCACTGTGTTTCGTAACAGTTCATCTTTTTCATTCATCATTATGATATGATATTTTGAGGGGGCTATACTGGCTGGTTTTGTGATTGGAGGGTTATGACACCCCCCCTTTTATGCCTATACCTAAAGTTTAAATCTGACTGCTTTTAAACCTACATCAATGGAAAGATGGAAATGGAAAAGTTATGAAAGATTTGACCAAAGTTGTGGGATTTAGGAAGAGGTTTTTTCCAGATTTTTAGTTTAAGTTTTCCCCTTCCTGCACTCTAGCAGTCATGTGACTCACTCTAGGAAGAGGAAGATTCCACAATACACACCCATTATAAAATCTGAGGAGGAGCAAAAAAAAAGGCTTTAAAATTAAAACTAATATCTCAAAAACAATAAAAGATAGCAAAAACCTGTAAATGCAAGATTTATAGGTCAAAGTCTTTTAACTCATTTAAAGTTTGAATGAAAGCCATAGCTGAAACTATGTGGAAGCAGTACACGTTCAAAAAGGTGTGGGTTTGATCACTGTCTCCATTAAATGATACTGATATTTCTCTCTGTCTGCCTGCGTACATGACTGATCCCCACACAGCTACTAGTACACATGTCAATCAAACTTTGACCAGGTCATGTGTGCCTCCAACTTACAAAATAAGAGCCCATGCCACTTTCAAAATAAAAGTCCTTACACTGAGATAAATTACCTTTAAAACCCTAAAATTGAATTTTTCCTACATTGTAGCTCCAAAAATTAAAGCTAAAAAATGAGCTGCAGGCCAAAACGGGCCAGAGTGTGAGGTCCCGACCAATGCTGCTTGCAGCTTTAATTGGTTGTTGTCTGAGAACAGTCATTACATTGCCAGGGGGTGTTTTGCCTACTGTGAGACTCACTCCTACTGGAGTTTGTGTGGAAAGAAGTTTGACTAAGTAAGAAAACTGAAATCCAAATATGTTTCCACAAGCTGTTAAATAATGTTATATTGTTTTGTGATTGAGAATCTGACCCACCATGAATCTACATTTTTCACTCTGTAGGTAGAGTGGGCTGTCTACTAATTAGAAGGTCAGAGGTTCGATCCCGGGCTCCTTCTAGTCTACATGTCAAAGTGTCCTTGGGCAAGACACTGAACCCCACATTGCTCCCGATGACTGTGCCATTGCTGTGTGAATGTGTTTGTAGGAGTTCCTGATGGGCAGATTGGCTCTTTGTAGAGAGGCTACCTCGCTGTTAGTTTGTGAGTGCCAACTTATATATACAGGCCATTTACCTTTCTAATGCCAGGTGGAAATGGGGTCTGTGTTGACCCATCCATCCTCTTGCTGCAGGCCTGTGGCTTATAGAGGTTAGGGTTAAATCAACTTCTCAGTATGGGGTGGGAGGTGGGGGGTATATATTTAGCTGTCTTTGCATCTCGTAGGGCAATAGTAATACACTGGTACTTCCCTCCCCATTCTTTCCACTACCTGCAGTAACGTTTCTGCTTTTTGGTTGGATGTTCACCAGGTCCTGGGACACCGTCCTCCATGTCAGCAGCAAATGGTTTAATTTTTCCTTGATAACTGCGAGAGTGATGCAGCCCTACTGTGCAGCTAAAAAACAAACAGCCATACTGCATGTAAGAAACAAACTGCAGCGGCCAGTGTAGAGCCAACTGCTGGTTGACACCAAAAAAGTGATTCATGACGATAAGTATTCAATGTTTCATTGGGCCAGTCGGAACCAGTTACACTGTGTGCTTCCATCAAATGGCATTTTAGTAACTAAAACTTTTTTTGTTTTGTTTTAATATATTACAGCATATTTCTGTACACAGTCTGCTCACTTTTCTACCCCAATACTGAAATTTGTATTTCAGTGCTGACTAGCCTGGCTTGTGATTAGGTCTAATCTAAAGGCTAGCCAGCTTGCTATCTAGTACCTCTTTGTGTCAGTGTTGTTTTAATGCGACAATGTCTGAAACTTACCTGTATGTGTGTCTCTTTAAGATGTGTGTATGTAGGACGCTCACCAGCTTTGCCAGGTTATGGTTTTGCTTCCCACTGAGCAGCTTTTTTCTTTAAGTTAAGAACTGTATTTAAGGAGATGTAGTTGTAAGGCAAGGGGGAGTTCTCATATTGGCACAGAGAGTCTCATTGATTTGGATTCTGTGACACTGTCTTTTCTTTTGTAATAAACCTTTTTTTTACCATCTACAAAGAAGACGTGTCCGAGTGGTCTACTTCTTCAGCATCAACATCAAAATATACAACACTGTTTGACAGTGAGCTCAGTTAGCTTCCCTCACGAGTTGCAGTTGTCTGTACAGTAGGCTAGCTTGCTTTGTGTCATGGTTATTGTTTTTAAAAGGGTGAATATTAACAAGTTGTGGAGGACAAAACACTCTCTCACCCTCTCTTAGGGTAAGATGACGATTCAAATGAGTTAGCAACAAAAAACAAGCCCCCTCTTTTGTATTGTCAGTAGCTCCCTGTTTCTCTTGGCCTGACAGTCACCTGTTTGACAAGACATTCATCATAACGCTGTCAACATACTGTAAAATTCCTACAGTTTATTTAAGTTGGCAACTTTTCTTTTAATATAAGTTTATACAACTGGTGAAATATGTCAGAATTTTATATGTATTACTTGCTACAAATTAAAACAATAACCACCTCATATTTTCTTGGTTACCTGTAACAAACTGTGGACTGATTTCTGTTTACGCTGTACACTGTAAAAAGATAAAACCCTGATGTCATATCTGTGCTAGGTGGTTCAATGGTCTCCGTAATTCGAGGCCGGCAGTAGCTATGGGCAGGGGTGGGCTGAGGCCACCCAAACCTGTGTCCTGCCCACCCAATAAAAAGGGAAGAAAATTATTTTTTTGCTCAACCAATTGAAAATCAGTGTAGAATTTATCAGTACCATTTCTAGCCTCTGATTAGATGGGCAGCCGATAGCCCGCAGTGTGCACATCCAAGGCTCCAGCGGCTAACATTACTGCTCCATCCACAAGCATTGTCCTGTCCCTTTACACTGCGCAAGCACTTAAGGACTTAAATGGCAATTCACCATCCTTGTCAGTGTTAACTAGCTACCCAAGGTGCGTATCCGGTTGAATGGAAAGGTTGGAGTAAAGAAAAAGAATTTGACAGGCCTAGATAAATAAATTATTTACTGTAGATATGGATTTTTGTTTTTTAATAAAATTACTGTTAACTAAAACTAATGATAAAGAAGAAAAGTTGAAAGTTATTAAAAGTGAAAAAGCAGAAATGGTAAAACATTCAAACAAAAAGTGAAAAGATAATGTTTTATGAAACGTGAACTAAAGGAGTAAAGAAAATAAAATGTTCAGACTTGGCCCTGTAAGGTTACATGTACACTGGCTATATACAGTAGTTACACTGTGTTCTGAGTTTAAGGTTGATAGGTTGATTTATTTGTTTTTCTTGTTAGCCTACTTTTTAGTTTGAGTATAAATAAGAATATTTTCTTATTTTGTAAATATTGGCTATGGATAAAATTCCTCACTGGATTAGATGGGGTACTAGTCCACTTCTCTAAACTTTGAGTCATCTATTGACCACCAAGTTGCCCACCTATGATTTCTATCGGCACACCCTAATATAGCTGGCTAAAACCAGCCCTGCCGTGATTTAATGTAATATTTTGCATTCAGAGGTTCTTTCAGATTTTACTGATGCTCATGGTGGAAATTCACAAAAGTGACTGAATGACACATATATCGTCATATAATCTCTTCTTTTCCTCAAGCATGAGCTGTCGCTCAGTAAAATGTTTACCAATTGTGGTGATATGATAGTTGTAGAATTATACTTTTATTACCACATTCACAAAGCCATGAAGCATTGTTAAGTCATTATTGTTACACAGAAATAGTATAATAGTATAGTATAGTATAATAATCCTTCTGGCCGCCTGCACATACCAGAGGGAGGTTGCTATGCAACATTCTAGCTGAGAGACTAAAGACAAAGACTGATACATGGTAGACTGATCCAGGTCCAGGTGGAGAGATTATATCTCTGCACTTGCCTGGGAACGCCTCGGGATCCAACAGTCAGAGCTGGCTGATGTGGCCAAGGAAAAGCACGTCTGGGGCCCCCCGCTGAATTTGCTGCCTCTGCTGCCCGACCTCGGATAAGCGGTTGACAGTGGATGGATAGAACGGTTTTGAGTCATCTCAATGGTAACCAGAGATTCCCTGCTTTTGCAGTTAAGCATAAATTGCACAAACAACTGTTTAAATCACACATATGTCCCACTGTAATGCTGGGGACACACATCCAGCATCTGCGTCGCATCTCCAGCACGTCTGCTTATTTTTCTCGGTGCCCATTAAAATAGATTTGAGCAGCCACACAGCATGCAGGAGATGGATGTCGGACGTACATTGGCAGCGACGCAACTCTTCAGCTTAGGCTCAGCTCGCCAATTTTTTTGGCAATAAAATAGATGGAGAAATAACCTGTTGACAGTCATATTGACATCATACCAGCAACATTCACTGTAGTTTTAACATTTACAGTGTGTATTTCAAAATTAAACCTCTCACAAGTAAACACAAGCTTACAGCCCCTCACATTCGCATATACATATGCAGAGAATCTTTTATTGAAAGTTTGAACTGTGAAATATTTGAAGGATCGTGATGTGTAAAGCAGTATTTGTGTTTTAGGATAAATGACAGTCAAACCAGAGATCCAATGTAGTGAAATTCAGTTTTGCTTTTAATTTAGATTGATCACAGGCTTTGACTGACTTTATCTAACAATGCAGAGCGCAACGTACCAGCCTGGAGTGGAGGCACACCAGTACTGTCTAAACAGATACATAAATGCTTAAAATACAGTAATGACTTTAAAAGTAGCAAATGACTTTCTTTAACGAATTTCGTTAGTTTATAATATGAAGAACTGTTAAGTATCATTTCCATGAGGCTGTTCGGTCAGAAAGTGAGAGATCATAGGTAATAAACTTGGCATTTTATCCTCACAGCACATGGCTTTCTGTCTGAACTAAATATAGTAAAAGCAACAAGTATAATGACATTAAATGCTCAATATTAAGAGAAATTTTCAAAGGAAAACTCTATGTAGCAGCTGCTGCATGTGAACAACAACAGCGAGTGAGACGCAGCAGTTTTGGTGACAGAGACGCTGCAGAGGTAGATACAAGATGTGTGTCATGAACTCATTAACCACATTGACATAACTTTTTTAGCGCAGTAAGTGTGTGTTGTCAGTCAGTCTGATGATCGCTGTTTGCCAGACGCTGTCCTTGCAGTGTGAATTCTACAACCTCTGGCGACATAAATTACAGGACCTGATCACGTTGCTCGACAGAAGAAGATAGTCTCTGCAAAAAGACACAATCCTCCAGCTGTGCGACATGAAAGAAAGTCTCGAGGGACACTTTGTCCCTATCAAAAATATTCTTGAATCTTTTATAAGTGATAAATTGACTGCATTATGTAGCGCTTTTCTAGTCTTTCGACTACTCCAACACAAGTCAGCATTCACCCATTTACACACACATACCAAAACCATACCAAAATGGCAGGCAGCTTCTCTACACATTTAATTCAAAACACTTACACACATTTAAACACCAGTGGAACAGCCATCGGGAGCTGTTTGGGGACACGTGAACAGGAAAACTGACAGGAAAAAGACTCTTTATTGTCATTGTGCATTCACAATGAAATTGCAGCTGTGTCCCTTACATCTGCATTCATGATAAGTAATTCCATCATAAATAAAAGCAACGTGTGCCAACTAGGCTTAAAGCAACATATTAAAACAAAATCTCATCGGAAACACAATCACTGGAGTAAAAATGCAGCTGACATCGATAATACAGTGCATAATTATTAATGAAACAGTGCAAAAGTATCAAGAATATAGTCGAAAGTAATAAATACCCTAAAAAAGTGAGTAATTATCAATAATATGGGCGGCAATAATTTGGGCGACACAGTGGTTAGCACTGTTGCCTCATAGCAAGAAGGTACTGGGTTCGATTCCCTGCTGAAGCAGGACCTTTCTATGTGGAGTTTGCATATTCTCTCCGTGTCTGCATGGGTTTTCTCTGGGTGCTCCGGTTTCCCCACCGTCAAAACATGGTCATGAGGTCTATCTCAGTCAGTACCCTTGACCAAAGTACTGGCTTAGAATCTGAAGTGGGTCCACGGGTGCTGTGCTGTGGCTGCCCGCTGCTCCTCAGGGATGGGTTAAATGCAGAGAACAAATTTCACTGTACATGGTGTACATGTGACCAATGAAGTACCTTTGCTTCTGCCTTTAATAATATGCACAGTATTGCATGTTCGCAGTTCGCAGTCAGTAAGAGTGAGAAAGTGTCAGACTGAAGATTTGTTTGTATTCAGTAGTGCCGCGGCTGTGGGAACACCTGCCCGATGGCAACTGCTGGTGGCCTGGATGTGTTCTGTCATATATGATGGTTAAAAAAATTACAAAAAACAGGTTAAAAAAGTCCACTTTATTTGTTTAATTATCTCTGCAGTGTATTAAATACATTGTTGCACAAGGTTGTAATGCCAGTGTTGTAATTTGAAAGATTCTTTATAGAGTGCCTGAGTCACAACCCTCTACTTTCAGGCCATTTGACCTTAATTTGAAAAAATATGAACAGTAGTCAATGGAGAAGGACAAATTATTTTTTGATCCCGTTTGGTTTGTGCCCTGAATAACACATATGATGGTTGGCAATTTAAAAGATAATTTTCATGTAAAAGTCCAATTTTGTCATCAAACAGTAAAGTAAAACAATGTTTTTTTGTGAGACCGCTCAGTGAACTACATGTCTCATCTTGGACAATACACGTCATCAATACAGACATGGCCGTCAGCTCGGCAGAGTTTTTCCAGGGCGAGGGGAAAAGTATTAAAAGAGGTGAAAACCGTTATAAATCGGCTCATGTTGAGAGCTGCAGCTACTCGAAGGGGGAGTCAGTTATGTGACTGGTGTTGTAGTCTTTATAGTCACATATTTTCACAAGCTAATATATTGACTGTTTGACAACAAATGTAACGATAAATGTAACAGTATCCTGCCACCGTTATTTACCTGAGGAAAGCATCCAGGAAATCTTTAGGCTTGTGTGCCGATGTTGTTAACTTCTCCTTGATTTGAGCTCGAATAACCCAGTGAGCATGTGCAGGTGGTTATTGTTAAGCCAATCAAAGGACATTGTGCATTTGGGTTTATATTTTGGGTTTTTATTTCTTTAATAGTACCTTCCCACTAGAGGGTGATAGAATCCCTTGTAGATCAGACTCCCAAGTGCAGGAAAGGGCATTCAGGATGGTTTCAGAGTCCATTAATAGGCTCAGAGGCAGGTGTGTCATTCTTTTGTCAGACAGCCAGAGTGTTTGGTGGCATCACTGCATGGAAGACCTCAGAGACGCCAGTGGTAAGAAAGCTTTACTTTAATCACGTTGACAAAGAAAAGTTACTTTTATTTAATGATTAAAAGATTAAAATGGTGTTGTTTATGTTTTTATTTATGTTTATTGCGCATTTGAAATGAAATATAATGCAAAGATATCGCTGCTGGTGGTCTGAGGTCCGACATGTTTGGAGAGTTTGTTTGTTCATCCCTTTCATTGTTCAGATTTATAAAATCAGTCATTTATTTAAGATTTAGACAGATTTAGATTTAAGATTTAATCTTTGAGATAGATTTGACGTAAATAGAGAAAGTGAACATAAGTATTAAGTTGTGAAATATATTTTTGGATTATTTAAGTAGTTAAAATGTGTTAAAATGTATTAAAATTTAAGTTGAAATTGTGACCTAGATAAAACATTTGCATAACAGTAATCATGATTTAATTGAACACGAGTAATAATTTAAAAGTGTTTAAACTAGTGACATTGTAAGATTAATTTGTAATGAGTTAAATCTTTATTTTATAAAATAATTAAATAGGTAAATGTATAAATTTGGTTAGTTAATTCATGAATTTGATTATGGGTATTTGTGAGATGATTTAATGACAGTCTATTTATTTTCCTTGAGGTTATCAACCACTACTTTTACTGCTGCTGCTGCTGCTGCTGTTGTTGCTTTCGTGAACAATAAACAGAAGGAACAAGAAACAAGCTGAGTTGTGTCCAGCGTTCTCTGTTGGTCTTCAGGCCCTCAACAAGTTGGGGCAGGCATTGATGCCGGGGAAAAGGAAAAATAAACTCGACGATGTGATATTCACGACAGTAGTGCAGCTTAACTTGGTCATGACCACCCCCTGCTACCTGCTAATGTTAGTTAGACATGCTAAGTTACACAAACACTGACAGAGCTGATGCGGAAATGGTGGGCGCCCACCCACTGGAGTCTCGTTTTGGAATTTCGATGGCGACTCACGCAATATAGGTGAAATCACAACTACCAAAGATGCACTATATAACTGATTACAAATATGAACTGTCTACTAATAGCCCTGTGACTTTATTAGCACGTTTGTGAAAGAGGAAGTGCACATCCACAACAGGATGGTATACAGTCCTATGTCTGTCAATCCCACCCAGGCCTCTATATATGATATATGAGAGCCAACAATAGGTCAAGAGTAAAATACTCCCACCTCCAGACACCTGTGTGTGTGTGTGTGTGTGTGTGTTGTTTTCTTTCTTTCTTTTTTCTCCCAAACCTTCTGCTTCAGAGTTTCAAAC
>JAPQLA010030076.1:0-12292 GCA_029822935.1 Naso vlamingii | reverse complement strand
GTTGCATTTGTTTTATGTGTTTGTGTGTTTTTGGTTTTGCATCATTTCTGTGTTTGCAGCGTTTTGCTGTTTGCGGCACGTTTGCCCCTGTCGGCCACCGTAAATTCATCAAGAAAGCCATGTGTAGATTTAGGGGCACAATAGACTGTAATAATTTAAATTTTGTTAACACAATGTAAGGATACAGCGAGGTGTTCAAAAGATGTACAATCTCCAAAGGGGACATTCTTGCAGCTGTAATACCAAAGAAGACAGCAGCTATTCCACCACCTCTCTTATCACGTCATGTAGTATGGATAAAATTGAAATCAGGAGTACAGTCCCAATGAGTGCTACTGGGCTATTTTTTTTCCAACCAGGTCTCTGTCAGTAGAGTAATGTTCAGGTTATGTGTACTAATTAGATCATTGACCAAAGATGATTTAGTTGTTAATGACCTGACCTTTAATAATGCTTTCTGTAATTTTTTTTGTACAAGGTTTTGAAGAGGAATAGTGATTGAAGTCTGAAACGGTATTAAATTTTAAAAAAATATTAATGCATGTTACAGGGACATTATTTGTCTTATGCTTATTATTTAAGGAATTTGTAAAGTAAAAAAAGAGTTAGTTTTATGGATGGGACTCACCAAATATTATTGCCACAGTGCGTTAGAGGAGGTTAACACCATGTCCATATTTATGGTGAGGAGATGTGATCCACAAAAGTTTGGATGTACTCCATTATGTCTGAAGAGGACGGTTTCAGAATGTGATGAAGTTTTCTACAAATGGAATACTGAGTGAGCAGCAGTATCCTCTGAACCATGTGTGAAGCTGACGGACACGGCTCAATTTAACATCTCCAAAACTGGGTCAGGGCAGCAGACCCGAGATGAACTGGGGATCCAGTTGAAGAAAACTATCAATAAGGTTCATGAAGTCAGCTTTAAGTTTATCTGATTGATTATTCCTGATGTCGTTAATTCCCACATGAATGATGAAAGTTGAAGCAGACGAGTTTTGATCCAGTACCTGTGGGATTTTAGAGTCTATGTCCTAGGCTGGGGCACCTGGATAGCAGACAGTTTTTGCCGCAGGCGCACTGTGGATGAGCTGACAACGAGATGGATGGAGGATGATCTTGAGCCCTGCGGGGGCCAGCTCAGTCAGTGGAAGACACCCTAAGCGGCCTCTAGTAACATTTTTTTATGGATTATCTTGGTGGTGGAGTGATGTGCTGCCGGACTGGTGCCCAGGATAGGTGGCATTGGTGTGGCAGTGACGTGAGGAGCGCTGGTGGAGCTGTAAGCAGCCTATTTCAGACCTGGACGATAGGTGGTTAGGTGTTGAGCAGGAAGAAGGCTGTGGACAAGCGGAGGGATCCCACAAAACAGTATCCTGGATGGTAGCTTTGAGAGATGCAATCTGTTTGTTTTGCTGTGATGCCATCTTTATGAAACTGGACAAAAGGGAGTCTTTCTGTCTTAGTTCATCAGAGAGCTGTAGGATGTCCTCCTTAAGCTCAGAGATCATTTTGTTTGCTTTCTGGAGTAAAAGTTTGTCATCAGACGGCATAATTATGACTATGTTGTCACTGGAATCAGCTGCTGAGTACACTGGTAGAAAGGATCCCAGAGAGAGGAGAGGAAACTTGGCAGCAAAAGTGTTGTAGATGGTTTGATGACAGAGACAAGACAGTCTCGCTATGGTTGACAGATTCAGGGGTTCAGAACCTACCGACACTGGCCCAAAAACTGTGCCCACTGTGAAGATCAGGCTCCAATAGGTTCATGCTGGTGTTTCTCTCTCAGGCCGTCACTCTATAGTCTCCTGGCTTGTCACAGAGTTTCTTGAGCAGAGCCTCAGTCCTACGAGTTTGGCGTGGGCTAGTACAGTTATTTTGGAGACTGGAGGTCACGTTGTTGACACTTCTTACACTGTTCACTTCCTTTAGCTATGAGCTCTGGTAGCAATTGATGTAGACTGCTCGGTCAACATGACAGTCACTTTGTCATGGCTCTTGAGAACAATCCAGGTGTCCGATGGGTAAAATCCGTTTTCCGTATGAAAGATATAGTTAGAAGCAACCAATATCCAGGAGGTGAAAACTGGATAAAAGATTAAGACAGAGCTTATAGCGGCCAAACACAAGGCAAATGCATGCTCAGAAAAGTGAAAAGTGAAGTGCCTGAGGGAATACGAGTATTAATATGATGGGGGGAGCACTTCCATTTAGGCTAACATATTCTTCAGGACCTAGCCAGGTTTCAGTAAGACAAATTAAATCAATATGATGGTCAGAAATTAGGTCTTTTATTAGTACAGCCTTGGATGACAGAGATCTGATGTTTTTTGACAAATAATTTAGATAGTTGGGGGACAGACACCGTTTCTATTTGGTTTTCGGTGGGTAACTGCTCTAATGGAAGTGCAGAGAGGCGTCTAAGACTGCAATTCCGCGTCTTGGTCTCAACTCTGGGTTTTCACAGTTTAGGTTATCACTGGTCGTGTTGGGAAGGGGCCCAGAGAAAACTATTGAGTCCAACACAGTTTTTGCATATGTACACACCGACTCAATATTGATTTTAGTGACCTCCAGTTGGCATAATCGGGTGTCATTACTGCTGACGTGAATAACAATCTTACCATAACTATGATAAGCCTTAGCCAGCAGTTTCAAATTTGTTTTAGTGTTGCCCGCTCTGGCCCCGTGGGTGCATTTGACTATAGTCGCTGGTGTCACTAATTTCACGTTTTGCACTATGGAGCTGCCAGTGACAAGAGTTTGTTCCTCAGTGTGTGTGTCACTGAGTGGGAAGAATCTGTTTGAAACGCAAAAGAGTTGGTGGTGAGCTGCGGTGGGGTTTGTCTAAGGGCAATACTTCCTTCAGACAGTCACCCAGCCTCTCTGCTGCTTGGGAGCTGCAATATGCTGACTGCTGTACGTCAGTACGTCAACAGATGTGTTGGCAAAAGGAAGTTTAGTTGAACTGTTCATTATAAACTGACAGACTCCCTCTGTCATTTTTGTTGAAGTTTGCTCCCAACTGTCTCTCCTGTGTGTCGTTCTTGTGTAAATCTCACTCTTGTCTGTTAGTTGTGTCTCCCTCCAGCAAGCATGGACAAAGACATGTGAGAAATGCATGCAGTATAGCCAGTCAGAGGCAGAGTAGAGCTAGTCTTTCCAAGAAAAGCCAATAGTGAAGTAGCAACTGCAATAAACCAGGGATTAGCATGTGATGGCATGTGGAAGTGCTTCCCTCGTCTATCAGCCTTGGTGTGGTGCCGGTGTCAGTCATCTTACTTATCCTCAGTTTTATTATCCTCAGGATTAAGGTTAGTTTTATCCAGACCTCCACAGAAAAAAAGTCTGCTGCACTTCAGGGCTTTTTCTGATAAAACAGCTTGTAGCTTTTGTGGATACTACTGCACTACTTGGTCATAAATCAACTCCGCTGCTGAGAAGCTGTTTGACTCTAAAAGTAGTGACGTTAATACAACACTACTGAGAAATGTAGTTAAGTTAGTAGCAGCGACGCTACTGCCCATCACTGACGTTCCCTACTTATTATTTTAATAAACAGCCCACACTAGGAATCTGCAAAAATATTTAAACTCAATAATTGATATGTTAGCAGTCCTATTGAGTAGCTCAAAAAAATGTTAGCTTCTTTTCACTGGATTGGTGTTTCCTCCCCTTCCTCTAATAGACAAGCTGGTGACTGTCGAGGGTGAGAAGTGTCCAGTGGTCCACACTTAATGAGTACAACACCTGGGTAGTGCACTTGTCAGTATGAATGCATTCTGCACTGAAATTGGCAAGTGTGAACATGGAGGTACTCAAATGGAGACAACAGTGATAGGCTCCAAGAGCAAATTGGCATGAAGTCACATAGGACAGAAAAAACTGGATGTGCTGATGTCCCAGGACTTGCTTTGTATCAGCTGTCAACATCACCAGTTGGGATGTTGACAAAAATGCAACATTACTTACATACTGTATACAGGACAGGACATTTAAGTATGAGCAGCGTTCTCCACCAAGCTATTGGGAGTGAAGACTGTCTAGCGTCAAGTGCATAGCCCTACCTCCAATTGATGTTTTTCACCCTCCCCCTTTTTCACTTTCTAACTCTGTTCATGCATATTCCACTCCCCTCTTGCAGCTGCTTGTAGCCCACTGCACAACAGAAAAAAAAAAAAAGGAGGGGGAGAAGCCCTGCCAGTCAGGAGACAGGTGTGCACACAGATGCTGACATGATGAATATTTGTGTGAACATGCTTAGTTAAAGCATTTGTTGTGTGCGGGTGACTATTGATTAAGTCAGACAGACTATTAATCCTCCATCTAACCATGCAAAAGGGGCTGGGGTCATCTTGCATTGGAAATGAGGCGGAGATATCCTCCCTGACATACAAATAAGCTTCTTACATGGTTCACTTCCACTTTCCCAGTGACATGAGAACAGGAGGGTACAAGGGATAAGGGGTAAGATCAAATTTAGCACTTTCATTGCTGCTGGACATTAATTTTTTCACATCCCTGCCTCCTTTGTTCTGGTTAGATGAAAAAGCAAAAGGGTCAGAGTTTTTAAAAGCCTGCTCAGCACTAAGTTCAGCTTATACCACTCACACAGTGTTTTTATTTTTTTATTTTGGGGGGGCTTTTTGCATTTAGTTTTAGATAGGACAGCTAAAGACTGGATGGGAAATGGGGGAGAGAGAGAGGGAAAGACACACAGCAAAGGGCTTAAGGGTAGAATCGAACAAGCGAGGACACAGACTCTGTGTATGGGGTGCCTGCTCTACTGACTGTGCTACTGTGGTGCCCCTGAATTTTTTTTTTTTTTCTTTTTTTGCTGTGGAACAGGCCTGAAGAGAAGCATTGGATAATAGAACAATAGCAAAACAAGTAGGGTTTCTCTTTTAAACCTAAACATGTACTGTCTTAGCTAAAGGTATGTTGTATGATCTAAATCACAGATTTCCATTTTACTGTAATACTGCTAAAAAATACTTGTAATTTGTTTTATCACTTAAATGTAGTATTTTTGCTACAAGATATTCTATCTTCAGGCATGGCAAGGGAAAACACCTGATCAAAGTGTTTCAGGACAATAATGCAATTGTGATCTAAAGTGCAATCACTGTCAGCAGGCATGTATTTGGGGTCTAGATCGTTCTACAAAAGATATTCTTGTACTAGAAATAATTTATAATAATTTTAGTTTTATCTTGTTTATATATTAAAATAATTCTGACAAATTAATGTAAATTAATGTGTGTAACTGCGTAAGAATATTACTCATAATATTTTTCTTTGCTGGGGTCATGCCATTTAAAAAAGGCTATTCAGTAATTTAGATAAGTACCTTACATGTATATTGTAGGTCTGTATAATCACACAATTTGCTGTGATTAATTGCAGTTATTTGAATTTTTCCTCTTAAGACTGAAGTTGGTAACAGTGGTATAGATGCTTATTAAGGTTTTGCGGCTACTAATTTTTACTAGTTGCCAGGGTTTTCAAAATAGTAGTTTACTAGTGGTTATGTAACAAAGACACACAAGGAGGGGTTCTTCTGAACAATGAAAATTATATTCTGTATCAGAGAGTTCAAGCATTCCACCGTGACTTGTCCAACTATGCAGGATTACATTATATAATCTTGACTAGAATATAACTAGTTTACCAATGTGGCTCTTCTAAGCAAAAAAAGAACAAAATAAGCAGTTATCACTGAAGAGATGCTGTCAATGACTGATTACCTACGGCACCGTCTAGTAGAAAAGGTAGTCAACTTGTCGATTAGTTGGTAAATCCCCTAATGCTCAAGTCATTTTTGTAAGTCAAGTTGTAAATCCAAGCATTTTTTATAATCTGCTGCATGCCATCCAGTCTGCTCAGAACACTACAGTAAATAGCTGTGTGTAAGGAACCTTTAACACCTTGAACAGGCTATTGTAATGTATTTTTCTGAGATGGGGAAGCTCATGGCTTATTCCTAGTCTCAGTATGCTCTCCTGTGAACCTGCCATGGCTTGGAAATAAGCATTATCACCAGGGGTAGACGTGAGTAGACGTGGGTCGCCGCTTGCTTCTGGCTGCAGAGGAAGGAGCCCGTTGCCTTTGGCAGAGCTGGCAGGAAGCATCGGGATAGACAGCCCAGTGGCGGCAGCTTGTCCACGTTGTTACACTCGGATTGAGTTCCTTTAACCGTGTAGGAATTAAAGGCATTTCTGTACATGATCTCCATGTTTTCAGAGGCTCAAAAGTAATTGGACAGACTATCGTAACAGTAAGCTGGAGCGTCCCTGTAACCCGCTTGTTGTTTTGCACATTAATTAATATGACTCTGTTGATGCACAAACAAGAACGTACTTCCTCTTACGCAGAAGAAGTCAGTTGAGTAGGCGGTCCTTCAGTGTGGCCCAGGATGGATTGCTGTTTCCACTACTTAAAGAATGTGGCCGCATATGGCTAAGACCACCTCCATACGTGGTTTGAGTGATCAGATCTCAATGCGTCATCAGTTACAATGCAATATGAATAACACACACACTCACACATGCACACCGCTTTAAAGAAAACAACTGCATTTGTCTTTTGACATAAACATACCGTTATAATTGGAGTCGAGCAAGGGTTAAGGTCTTACTTATGCTGAATGAATCATGATATTCCTATGAAATTATTGTAACATTATTAATGTATAGAATAACCCGTATGAATCACAGGGTTGTGAGAGAGAACTGTTTCTAAGATAATGATGCAGGCATAATCAGTTTTCCTAATATAGGGAGGGTGAATGAAACATGGTTGTACTTAAACGTTACTCAGAGCAACAGGAATATTTTGCTAACATTATTTGGCATACACTAATATCTGTAATGCTAATTGCCTAAGCAACTGAAGAAGCTGCAGACTAAAATAACAGAAAGTTGTGTTCAAGTTTGTACATCAGTTTTAGAGAGGGTGCACGTTAATGCTTTTAGTGTAGTGGTTACAATGAAGATTCCGACCTCAAAGAATGATGTAAATAAAATCTTTACAAATCACTTACGGATCTCGGTACTTCATGGAGACTTGCATTAGACCAGAGTGGCTGTTTTTAGTCATATTATGTATGTTTATCTGTTGTTGGTAACCCAGGTTAGCTAAGTTACCAGTTCATTTTAAAGACGATTTCAAAGATTTCAAAGATGCTAATTACATGACAGCTCGTGTCTCTTTACTTGTCACAACATCAGAATTATTTTGGGGAGAAGTGAAATTTACAGATTTCCCACAAAACATTGATGTTTTAGAAATTTTGTGAGCATCACAATAAAAAATAGTATATTTTTCAAATAAGATGTATACAAGAATGCATTTTCTAGTATATGTACACCAGTATAAGAATATAGTTTTCAGATAATGAAAATGAAATACACAAAAAATGACTGATATAGAAGCACCTGACTGAGTGATGAAAATGTTTGAATTTTACATTGAGCCACTGTGTAGTTAGTTTTTTTAAGTTTCCATCACTCTTTTCATTTTCATTTTATGTTTGAATACAAAGTGTCATTTGGTCTCACAATTTTGTCTTTCTTTTTTTTTATCATATGTCTTTTTTAGCTGTTGCCCTGGTGGACGCTGCGTTATGTTAATCTACACCAGCAAATCCTCGAGGCTTGTTCCCCACAGCTGCTCGACTTGGCCAACAGCAGCATTGAAAAAGGTCTGTAGCAATAGAGTGTGGACCCATAGATTTTGTTTTTTTGTACTGGATTTTTTCTCATGGCGTGTCCAAGTCTAACAGTCTCAGAAACAGGGATGTCACTGTACCAGAAATGTAGTTTATACCAATATCCGTAAAAGTTCTTGATTCTCGATATCCAATTAGATACTAAGGTAGACAATAACAACTATATTATATATATATATATATAATCTCTTTAACAGGGAGAAACCTTGGAACAGATCAGCAGATAATTGATACTAATACTAGTCATAATAATGGTCATAATACCTAAAATACTCCTTCTACTACTTATACTACTACTACTACTATTAATAATAATAATAATATGACTAAGATAAAGTTTGACTAATAGTAGTAAATAAAAAGCCACAGCTGTGATCAGCGATCCATGTGCGGCCACAGTCCATGGAGATCTGCTAATTATTATTTTTTTTAATGTGATTTAGGGTAAGAATATGTTTCATTTGTTGCCTCTGCTACAACTTATGGGAAAACACCAGAGGATACTTAGAGCTGTAGAAAGGAAGTCCTCAAACTTAACTATATATTCAGTGTGAGTTAAACTTTAATACATTTCCTCGTCAGTGAACATTTCTGCCTGATTCAGGCAGATAGATTTTTATTTGCAATGGTGGCTGTTTAACAGTGAAATGAACCAACACCACAGTCCCAGTTCTTTATGATGCCATCAGACTAAGGGCCAGGTTGTCTAGAGCAGGACGTCTACCAATCAGAAGGTTGGTGGTTCGATCCCCGGCTTCTCCGGTCTACATGTCGAAGTGCTATGGGTATGATACTGAACCCCAAATTGCTCAAGACAATTAGCAGGGCATGCAAGGTTAGAAGCTTGCATTCCTTAGAGATGGGATTAATTTCGAGACCAGGTTAGCTAACTTAGATTGTGGCTGCTGTGACACAATGCACAAGAAATTAAACAAATTCTGAGGCTACTGTTTATTTTCATTTGAACAACAGTGTGTGAGTCATTGGTTTTAGGGAATGTGGAATTACTCTCCCCCTTCATAAAGCAAAGCGTCTTTCTTTTTCTGTCATTGGAACAAACCAGCATGGCTATTATCACAGGACATTGAAGATTTAGTGTAATTATAGTTTGTTTTCTTCCCTCATCTCTGGAACGTTGCTTGCTGGATTTGATTGTTTGAAGGCAGAGGGTGTGTTTGTTGGAGTGCAGTGAGTGTGAAGGGTAAACAATATGTGCAGGCCACAAAACAGCCCAGTCCATATTTCAGAGGTGCAGTTGGCCACACACACCTTTTATAAGGGACATGAGGAGAGGTGTGAGGGCAATGCTGTGAAAAACATGCAAATCTGTTTTTCCACAAGCTGCACAACTCTGGTTAGGTGCTGCTACGATATATAGTTCAACTTAGTTCAGTTCAGGCCTGAGAAAGTACTTGGCAAGGACAGTGTTGCTGACTTAATTTACCAAACTCATTTTACCTGTACTGCTCATTAAAAGTTAGGTAGCTTGACAACTATGGGCAGTCAGAACATTACTAATGAACACAGTTTTTTTTGGCATTGTAGTATAATTAATTGCCAAGAATGTGATATACTCACAAAAACCTTTTGTATTTGTCAGCTTGCTCTTTGAAGGTTTTAATAATAACACTGACCACTCAGAGAGACTTAACTTTGCTCCATACTTAATGTTTGTTGGATTGAGATAGAAAAACACAGCTTTAAATATCTCCCAAAATACGTGAACTGCACAAAGCTTTACATTCACATGAAAGGAAAAGACTATTCTCATTGTCTTTAGTTCTAACCAAAAAGGTCAAAAGCAAAAATACTACTAGTCTGTCCCTTAAAAATTCTCTGAATTCTCTGCCCTTTCTGTAGCTCTTAGTGCCAAGTGAAGTTCATTGATTGCTGCTGAAAACATAAAACTTAACTAGAAAAGGCCATTTCAGATGAAATGGCATATGAATACTGACTGGCTGACCAGTTGACGCTGAATTGCCAACACTGAATCTTTGAATGTTTGTTGAAAAAGCAAAAGCCAGATTTAAATGCTGACTGAAAGCTGAATAATATCAATGATGCTAAAATAAAGTTGAAGACTTTGTTTCATGAGAGAGCTGAAGACTTTTGCTGGCTTTAAAAGTTGAATAATATCGTAATGTAGGAAAGATGTGAAATGGTTAAATTTTTTGAAAAACTAGTTGCTTAACTTTGTGAATTAGCTGAGAAGGTGAGAATAGATACTGAAGTGATAAAATTGAATTATAAACACCTGGAACAAGAAGACCTGAAGAAAGTAGAGAAGCTGAGGAATCTCAAGGACTTCGAATGGAGTTTCTAGGTAGAAGTATGAATGAGCTGTGAATGTTTTAATATGCATGAAAGACATTTAAAAATGTGATGATTCTGAGAAAATCCCATTTGATAACATGGCCCAAAAAATCGCAGAAAATCTTGAATTTCTTGGAAACAGTGAAAGATATCTGTGGGTTCCTGCCAGTGTACTGGTAGGATTGCAGCCAGAGAGACAGAGAGAGACAAAACTCCACAGAGCTCAAATTGTTAAACAGCTAAATAGGATGAGGAAGAAGAGAAGAGAGTTAGAAAAAGTATTGGGTAGCTGGAGGAGTGATAGGAGTAGTACTTGTGGTAGCAGTAGTAGGAGTAGCAGTAATACAAGAGATAAATGAAGTATTACTAGTAGAAGACAGGGTTGTAGTACTTCTGAGTGTATCAGTGTGACTTTGTGTCCTTCCGTCCCCACAGAGACTGAAGAATCTGTTTTTAATCACTGTCCCCATTAAGGTATATAAGCAAGGGAGTATGTGTGTGTCTGTGTCTGTGAGGATCAGATAATGTTGTCTTCCAGCAGCTTAAGGTTTGAATGTATTGTCAGTTAGTATGGAATGGACAGGTCTAAGCTGCCAAAAATACCCCAGCACCAACCAACCAATCAGAAGGGAGCTTTGATTAGCCAGTCAACATCAGCTGTGTTTAACTTTAACTTACACTTTAATATTGGAACTGACTGAGAGACAGAAAAGAGATCAAAGCCAGTTTGTGTGTCTGCTTTTGGCATTAAGTTGAAATGTCCTCACAGCAATATAAAAGCCAGATTGTGTGTGTGTGTGTGTGCGCGCGTGTGTGTGCCTGTGTGTGTGTGTGCCTGTGTGTGTGTGTGTTTGTGTGTGTGTGTGTGCTTAATTAACCAATCAACATCAGCTGTGTTTAACTGTAACTTGTCACCTTAATGTTGGATCAGACTCACAGAGACGGAGAGATCGCCCTGATCACACACCTCAAACAAATGGGTAATTCAGCAAAACCGTGAATCACATCAACAAAACAAGCGGATGTGCAGCGCCACAAGGACTTGCTGAACAAACTTATGTAACTTTTGTGTGGATAACTTTACAAATCTGGCAGCCTGAGCGAGAGAGACACAATGGTCCCACCTGCCTCTTCTCCAGAAATTTCAGTGTTAGTTAGTGTTATGGGAGTAACTGGTGATTTTCTGAATCTTTTGGTGTTTAAATGGTTTGAATATGTTGAATTATGTAGAAGTAGATAAGGACGAAAAACTGGCGAAAGATTAATAATAAAGGATTGTTTTTTTTTTTCTTTTGCTAAGAAATGCTTTCAGCATTCACACAGCTATAGCTGCTACACAGCGGTGAGTCAGGGCCAGGCATTTTGAAGAGGAAGAAGAAGAAGAAGGAGGAGGAAAAAGAGGAAGATGAAAAATGGGAAGACAAATGACAAAGTCGTGTATCTAATTCACACGACAGAGTGCCTGAATGAATAAGCATTAACATGCTCACTCTACATCAACAGGATCTTGACCTCTCTGGCTTAGACACCAAGGGCAAGTAATTACACTGAGCTATCTGCCAGACATGAAGCCATTGATGGCTTCACACTCATTCACCATGGTCACATGTGGCAGATTTCAAACATCGAAAATAAAGAACAAGATGAAGAAAGAGTAACATAGTAACTGCTAGCAGTTCTGGACAGATTGCCTGATCCAGCTCAAAGCATAAGCATTTTCCAACTACTAGAAGGTGACAAACACATAATTAAAAATTCCCAAAGGAAAACTAGTGGGCTACAGAAATCTCTGAAGACAAACTGTGCATGAAATCTGATGGCTAAATCGAATGAACCTATGGAGAATTGTGCAGAAAGGGCATTTGGAGCAGCAATAGGAAGAAGAAATGGAAGAGCATGAGGAGGAGACAAATGACAAATACATGAGTCCATCAGTAGAACTGTCTGTACCATAATTATTTGAAACCCCTTTCAGATTGTGTGTCACTAATCCAGACGATGCGATGCCTGAGCTGGCGTCAGTGTGTTCATTCTGCTTCTCCTGGGTCTTTGAACTCACAACCTCAGACATTAAGGGCAAGTCCTGATCTTGTTGAGCTACCTGCCAGGTGAGAATTTAGAGATGGTTTCACACTGATGTAGGCAATCACTGGCATTGCATGTAGAGGCAGTTCTCTCTGGGCAAATTGAATCGTAGGCAACTGGACTTGTATTTGTCTAGGAAGACGTTTCGCCTCTTATCCAAGG
>JAPQLA010030036.1:0-12295 GCA_029822935.1 Naso vlamingii | reverse complement strand
AGTTTTTAACTCTACTGGCTCTTTCATTTTAAGGCTAGTCCACGCCTGTTTCACCTCAGGGTGTTTCCCAGCATCGCAAAAGCATGCTATAGTACAGCCACTCATTAAAAAACCCAACTTTGACCCCACTGTTCTTTCCAACTTCCGACCTATCTCCAAACTTTCATTTTTATCTAAAGTGCTGGAGAAAGTAATGGCCAACCAATTGTTATCATTTTTGGAGGAAAATAACATTTTCAAAAAATTTCAGTCCGGCTTTAGACCACACCATAGCTGTGAAACCGCCCTGCTTAAAGTTTTCGATGACATTTGTGTAACCCTAGACTCAGGATGTGCAGCAATGCTAATGACCTTGGACTTAACCACAGCATTTGACACTGTTGATCATAGGACCCTGCTGTCACGTTTGGAGCAGCATGTAGGCATTAAAGGGTCAGCCCTCATGCTGATTAAGTCCTACTTGACTTATAGGAGTTTTTCTGTGCAGTTGGGCAGTTTCTCCTCTATTGTGGCCCCCCTCACATGTGGAGTGCCACAGGGGTCAATTTTAGGCCCCCTGTTGTTTTCATTGTATATGCTGCCTCTGGGATCTATCTTCCGTAAGCACGATATATCCTTCCATTGTTATGCGGATGATGTGCAGCTCTATCTCCCTCTTCAGTTGTCCTCTAAAGATCCTCTGAATTCTCTGCTAGCTTGTCTTGCTGACATTAAGAGCTGGATGAGCCAGAGCCAACTTATCCTTAATGAAAACAAAACTGAGGTTACTGCATTTGGCCTTCCAGAAGGCTGTTTGCACTCATTTGATGGTCAGAATCTCCTTGCTCTTAAAATCACTCCCTATATTAAGAGCCTTGGTGTAACTTTTGATTCCAACCTTGATTTTAAGAAACAAATTAACACAGTGGTTAAAGGATCCTTTCACCAAATTTGTATTTTGTCATTTTTTTGTTGGTTTGCTTACAACACAGGCGGAAGTACAACAACTTCTGTGGTTGTTTTAGGGAAATTACACAGCTCTGCGGATGTCAAAATGCTATTATTCTGAATAAAGCTTATTTGATTTTGTTCCCACGTAAACTGTGGGTTCAGATTTTCCAATCCCTCAAATTTGGAATCTGGTGTAAGAAACTTTGCGCATGTAAACATAGCTAGTGGTAAACAGGCTGCACTTTTATAGCACTTTCCTGCACCCAACGGTACCCAAAATGCTTTACAATGGCCTCTCATTGACCCATTCACACACACTTTCCACCGGCGAGCTGCCACGCTAGGTTTACTAGAAGAGCAATAAGATATGCATTACAATCAAGCAAATCAATTATAGACGAGATATGGCACAAACACAGGACAGAGGGGATTAAGGGTGAAGGAGGGATGAATGATTATTTGTTAACACTGCAGACGACAATAATTAGTGTCATGGGGTTATTTACAACACTACATGTTCTACAAAATAGAGGACTACACACCTAATAGCCTTATAAGAAAAGCAACTATTGGTGCAGTTGGTTACCTTTTTCTTTGAAACTTTCTCAGTCTGCCCCTGCTGCTCAGTGTACTTTGAGTTTGGGATGTGAGGACGTTTTGTTTCAAGTGTGCTCTCCTTCTCCATCTCCGTCTCACATAGCTTAATTTGGAGAGTCTTTTGAAATCCTGGTGCAATGAAATGGAAATGTTATCATGAAACTGCAAACACTGTTTGTCTAATCATGTTTACCAAATCTAACATTAGTCCCAGATCTTGTGTGTATCAATTAGACTTAGCTAACATTAGCTAATTATAGCTAGCTAGCCAGAACATGAGCCAGAAAGCCAAGCTATTGCTAGCCAGATAGCTAGCAAGCTCAATCCATTTTACACTTCTTTAAGTGCGAGCAAAATCATTGAATGTGGTATGTAACTACATACCTAAAGTTAGCGTGTAACATACTTGCTACATGAATAATTTTGGCACGGTACACCAGCCAGGGTTTGCGGCCTTTCCGCCATTCCACCAAGTGCTCCTCGGCTTTTTCAGTGCCTTCCAAAAAAACTTTAACAGAAAAATTCCGGACACAGTCGAGGGCCAAAATACTATGGGCCCCTCTATCCCCACCCTCTATCCATTCCAGCAGAACATAGCGGATCTCCGAGGGTGATAGCCCCATTTTTGCTCCCAGCCGCTTGCTGCTTCCAAAGACGGTTTATCTTTCGCACCTCTGCTAGGTCTGCGCATGAGGATGACGTCATCAACTATGCGACGCTTGACTAGTGTCCGTTGCCTCTAAAAATGTTTGGAATAAACTCAAGAATACACAAAAAGGAAAAAATTTTCAAGGGAATAGTGGCCATTCTATGTTTATATTATTCTATGACGAAAATTTTCAATAATTGATATTTAACAACAAACTGATGTAGATGGGGCAGTAACAGCCGCTTCCGGAGGAACAGTTCAGAAACTTCCTTGGGAGCTGTCACTACCCGATCTGTACCGGAGGAGCAGTAGAGAAATGCTTGCCAGTATAAATAAGGAAATAGAAGCAATGATAAAAAAAAGCAACAGCTATGGATCCAATACGTTACAAAAGGTACCTCGTTGACGACGAAGCACCCGTTCCAGAAAGAACAAAGAGAAGACGTAAATGAAAGTAAGTAATGTTAAGCATCCGTAGTCCAAAACGTGCTAGAAGCTAGCTAGCTAGCTAAGTTAGCCAGCTAACAAAGCTAACCAGCTACAGATCCTTTCCTAAAATCTGAATACCATGTACATGTATGTGGCATAATTCCCCTTAATGTGAAACATTTATGGATTCATTACACACAACATTTCAAGTATGTTTGTATAAATGTTAAATTTATCTTTCCATGTTCCAGTTTATAAAGTCCCCCCCCCAAAGAACAGTCAGTCAGACAGTAGCTAGCTAGCAAAGCTGGAACTGTAAGCCAGAATGAAAATGGTGGAAATATTTCACTTTGTGTGTTTTGAATCTATAATCTTAAAGGTTTCACCTCTTGAATGGAATTTATCTACTTAGACTAACTTAATCAATCAGTCAAATCAATCCTATTATTCTGAGTGATGCATGAAGTGATTTAACATTACAAAAAACATTTGTTAGGGAAATTTCTGAAGATAAGGGTGATGAAGAAGCTGTGGCCTCTTCTTCTACAACTCAGTAAGTAGAAAAAATACACACACACACACAGATACATGCACTACATATTTCTTGATTGAGGATTTTTATTTTTATTTTAGGTATCTTACCCAAGACGACAATCAAGATGATCAGGCATCTACTGCTTCTGATGACACAGTAAGTTGCTAAAAATGGCCAAAATATTCAAGTCAGTGGTTTGTGTTCGTGCATGTGCATGCATACTAATTAAATCATCACAAGATAATTCCACAACCCAAACTTCCACCTGGTGTTGCTTAAAGTCGGGCACAAACTGGAAATACGTTATTGCTTTGTCCTTTCCATATTGTAGCAATATCTATCAATGTTTTTATCTTGTTAGAAAAAAACATTTAGGTTTTCATTCAGGTGCAAATGCAGCCTCTCTCTCAGCTGGCCACATACAAAATGACAGAACCTGTCTCTCACTGTGTTTGGCCGGATGAAAATGGTGGTCAGGGCCTGATGTCACTCTGACGTCAACACAGGATGGTGTCACAAAAATATACATGTGGACAAAAGGGGGCACATTTTATTTCTAAAAGATCAATTTATGATCTAATAACAAATAAAAAAAATTCAATGGAAAGGACATATTTTGCCACCAAGGACTGTACAAAAAAAATAAACAAATACATTTGAGCCTGACTTCAAATCCAGGTGGTTACCAACCACATGAAAGGGTACATTTGTGTGAGTCTGTGCAAATTTGGGATTGCTAATCCAATGTTTGAAATTCACAGATGAACCAACCCACACCTGGCCCTAGCTCTTCACCTGGCGAGCCAGTAGAGGAACAGCTAGAAGACCCCACAAGTCCAACTTCATACCAGAAACCAACAAAAGAACAGGTGGAACTCCTGCTGCTGGCATTAAAACTCACACACGGATTAACAAATAGAGCCTTGGAGGACATCATGCATCTTATCAACTTTAATGCTGGTCCTGGTGGGGAATCAGTTAGTGGCTCAAAGTACCTTTTCTACAAAGCATTTGATTCAGTGAAAGACATATTAGAAGTACACTATTTGTGCAAGAGTTGCAACCTAAGCATGCAGGAAGGTCCCTTAAATGTCAAGTGCCCAGTCTGTGACCAGGACATATCAAAAGCGCATGCACAAAAAGATCAGTGTTTTTTGTACCTGTCACTAAAAGACCAAATTCAAAAATTGCTTGAGGACCACCAATTAGGGAAATACCTGAAACACCGGTTTGAGAAGAAGGATGCCTCCATCAAAGATATATACGATGGACATTTATACAAAAAACTATCACCCCTTGCATCACCAGACAACATATCACTGGCTTTCAACTGTGATGGAGTGCCGGTGCACAAATCAAACACAAAAAGTTTGTGGCCAATTCTGTGTACTGTTAATGAACTGCCAATAGAACTACGTGGAAAACATGTTATGCTTTGTGGCCTGTGGTTTGTTCCAAACAAACCCAATATGAACGCTTACATGAAACCATTTGTCGATGAATGCATAGAGTTGTATTCTAATGGTCTTACATGGCAAAGTGACAGTGGGTAAGTTGTCACAAGTAAAGTACTGGTTACTATCATGGTGGCAGATTCAGTTGCTCGGCCACTGATTCAGAACTTTAAACAGTTTAATGGAGAGTTTGGGTGTTCTTTTTGTACGCAGAAAGGAACTAGTGTGTTAAAACGTAGGGGGCATGTAAGGGCTTATCCCTATGAAAACGCAGAGTTGAGGAATCCCTCCCAGACTGATGATCTGGTAGAACAGGCTCTTGCTGGAAACCCCACTAAGGGAGTGAAAGGGCCTAGTATTTTGTCTTGTCTACCTGGTTTTAATATTATTGATGGCTGTGTTCCAGATTATATGCACAGTGTGCTGCTGGATGCAGCTAGAAGCATCACCACACTGTGGTTTCATTCTGAAAACAACCAATCGCCATGGTATATCGGACGCTCAACAGAACAGATTGATGACATTTTAACTTCTATTAAACCCCCCCTGTAATGTTTCCCGTGTCCCCTGCTCAGTGAAAGAGAAAAAGTTCTGGAAGGCACACGAGTGGTACATGTGGTTGTTTTATTACAGCATACCAACATTGAAAGGGGTCTTACCTGAGAAATACCTTAAGCACTGGTTTAAGTTGGTAAAGGGGGTTTCTCTTCTCCTTGGTGAGAATATATCACCACTGCATATATCAGAATCTGAGGGGTTGCTAACAGAGTTTGTTCAGGAAATGGAGACCCTTAATGGGATCAATAATGTCACTTTCACTTTGTGCCTTCATCTACCCAATACTGTGAGGAACTGGGGTCCCCTCTGGGCACAGTCTGCATTTGTGTTTGAGTCATACAATGGGATCATTTTGGATATGACAAAGAGCAGCCAGGGAGTTTCTCAGCAGATAATGAAAACAGTTTGGCTACAGGTTGCATTTCCATCATTTGCCAAAAAAAAAACATGGAGGCAGTTTCTGATGATTACTTAGCTCTCTTAGAGTCTTTTTCAGTTGAGAAAAAAAGGTGCAGGAAGTCAGTCGCTCTCATGGTGTTACATCTCTGGGTAGGCCTAAAATTTGTATGATCAGAAATGATGATTTTCTGGCCTTGAACAGCATCAGCAACCTAGGAAATAGAGTCGCTGTAAAGTATTTTTACAGAGTAGTGGTTAACGGTGAAATAGTTCATTCACAAAACTACTCACATACGTTTTGGAGAAATTCATACACTGTCACTCTTTCTGATTGCGAGGAAAGTATTTTCTCTGTGAAGACATTCATTGTCTGTGATCTAGGGCAAGGAGAGACATGTTATGCAGTGGGGAAGTACTACCAAAAAGTGAAACAGGACAGCTGTGGTCAATTTAAGAATCCTTGTTATTTCATCCCTATAGGGAAAAGTCTGGGGCCTTTAGTTGCTATACAAGCATCTCAGATAAAAGACAAGTGTCTGTTCATTAAAACTGTGAACAGAAATGTAGACTTTGTCTTCAAATTCATTAACCACAGTGAAATGCTCAGATAGATGTGGGGATGATGATGATGATGATGAATTTGGTGTTTACTTGAATGTATGTTCTATGGACTTTTTTCGTTTGTTTTTGTTTTATTTTGCTACATTTAGACTGTAATGACCTCTGAGCCATATTCATCTAGAAACTGCATTAAGACAAGATAGAAAACATTGCATTTTGCATTGCATTTGGTGGATGTAACAGTGTATGTGTGGATGCGTATGAGCTGTAACGATATGAATCTGGCAGTGACTTAAACTTGGAAAAAAGGCTTAATTGACAAAATAAACAATATCAAACCATTTTGACATACATTTCCTTCTTTTCCACAATCTTCATACAAGAAAGAATTGACCTTGTGAATGTTTCAGGAAAAAAATGTAGCAAACGGTATTAAATACGTGTTGACATCATAGCGTTCCGTCTTCTCTCACTTGCCATAGTTAATAATGACTGGTTTCCATAACATGCCGATCACATATGATGCCAATTTCACGTGTTTGCACATTAGTAAGTTACTGCATGATTTTTTTTTTTTTCCTGTAAGGGACTTAAGACAAATATGCAGTTATTACCTTAATAATAAAAAATATGAGCTAGGCATCATGTATGACAGTTGCCAAAGTGAGATATGAGCTATACAATAGGTATGACCAGAACCTGCCACTGGGTATATGAGCTATATAGGAGACATATCTTGTATGTACATATAGGGCTTATATGTGGATATAAAGAAGCAATACAGGAGATCTATATGGCCTGTATATGCACATATATGCACCTCAATTTGGCCTATATGCGGCCTAAATGCAGCATATATGCGGCATATATATTATCATATATGTGCATATATGCTGTATATATGCAGCATATATGTGCAGATAAACTGTATATAGGTTTCATATACGCGCATATATCCTCATATAGGTTCTTTCCGTGTGGGTGTTCTCTCAACATTGCATTGTTCTGCACAGAGAGGAGGGTGAAAGTTAAAATATGAGCAGGACATCAGCCTCTACTGACTCCCACAGCAAATTAGCATGCTTTTTTACTTAAGCTATCATCGCATGCTAACCAGAAATAAAAACTGGCACACCCATGACCCAAGTCCGCACATACACACACAGATGAGTACCTTATAGATGACGTTACATTAGCACATCGGCTAACACTGATTAGGTACTGGCACTAGCCTTCTTCAGTTGAACGGGATTATCTGCCTTTTTCCTGCAGTGACTGTGGCCTATGCTACTTAACGCTAACGTTAGCCCTATGCTTAATTTCCAGCTTTGGCAAATTCACCTCCTAAAAACGTCACAAAAATTGTATGTTATAATATTTAGTGTGATTTCCCAAAACTCAGTTAACATTTCTTACCTATGTGCTGGCAGCAGCAGGTTGGCCTGGAAGAACGGAGGCCGTGATCTCAAATCAACACTACGCTGCATTCACAGTGCTATGTGGAAATCGGAAATATCACCACTTAAAGTGCGGCTGTTGAACTGCACAATATGGCATAATTGATCGCTCTTATATTGCAATTGGTGCTCAGTACTGTCTAAAACAGCTTTCTAAATGTAAGTTTATAACTGGCATCATTTTTTTCACCGTCAATCAAGTGAATATGGTGTATATAAAGTGTTTAGTCAGAATTATTTTAATTCCTACGTTCATAGAAGGCAACGTGACTGGGGAAGGTCTCGAGCCTTTTTGTTATGCTGTCGCTCATGATTCCACGCCCCTCTCGGTTGATGCCATGCCCCCCATGCGAGATTCAGGCCAAAAGTCTGAAACTGAAAAAAATAATAATAATCTGAAACTGAAAAGAAAGATCTGAAATTGAAAAAAAATCTAAGTGAAAAAATAAGATCTGAAACTGTAAAAGATCTAAATCTGAAATGATAAAATATGCAACTGAAAAAAATAAGACCTCAAACATCAAAATATTTATCAAGGTGAAAAATGAAAATAAATAATTTATTCAAAAGAATTGCAGAAGTGAATGAAAATTGTATTTAACCTGAAAAAACTTTTCGTACACATTTTTATTTTGAATACATTGTTTCATTTTTCAAAATTCAAGATTAAATCTTGATTTTTCAGTTTCAAACTTTATTTTTTCAAGTTCAAAATTATTGGCCCTAAAAATAGCTCCAAAGTTGTGCAATATCGCCTTGACCAGATCGTGTGCACTAACTGAATGTGTAAACAGTTTTGTGTAGTCTGTGTTGATTTTAATTATGTATTTTTTTATGTGAACTGCAGGACTAGCAGAGTCCACAACAAATTTCCCTATGAGGAAGGAAGCCTACATGTTACATACAGGAACCACCTTGAATCACAGAGTTGAGGCAGAGCAGTTGTAGGACATCATCTCTTTAAAATATGAGCTAGTTTTACTCAAACTGTTGTTTAATGCAACGTATAAAGGTGCATCATAAGTTTCATTTTTCAAAGCAGTGGGTCTTGGTCAAAGTTACATAGTGTTTCTTTAATGCACAGTTGTATTTGCAGGCTTTCACAAACACAGTCACACACTAGCACTTATTGTGTCACTGTGCAGGCATAACATGTTATAGACTTCTGTATATCCAACAAGTCCACCACAAAAAGCTACAAACAGAAGCTGTTACTGAGGAAAAATTAAGTGAGTAATCACTATTAAACTTTAAAATGCAGTGATATGTGTAGGGTTACATGGGATTTATTTAGGAGAGGCACCAAAAGGCAGTTCATGAGGTGAAGAGTCCAGAGGCAGGATGAGGCTGGTGAGGCACAAGGGGAGGCTTAGCGGTGGTTGGAGCTTAAGGGTAGCAAGGCTCTGGTGAAAGGGAGTATTGCAGTGTGAGGCTGGGTGGTGTGGTGCTGGAGCTCTGGAGTCTCCTCTCACCTTAACAGGTAAGTGACAGAGAGCACAGAAAAAATCCAAAATTGTCACAAAGAATCACTGGCAAATAATCTCAAAAGAGAAGGCCAATCTACCACTTGTGAGGTGGAAAACAATCTGGCAGCATGGAGGAGGAGAGCCAGGGTTTAAAAGCCGCAGAGGTGATTACAGATGAGGAGCAGGTGTGAGTGTGCAGAGAGCTCCAGCACCAGGAAGCCATGCCCAGCCTCTGAAAAAGAGCACAGGGGGAGAAACCAAACAAGAGGCACACAGGAAAAAATGTCAAAAAATAGCCAAAAAAAAAGCCCAACCACCACAATATGTTTCTGGCCTACGATAGAAGGAGATGAGTTATACCGCTCTCGTTACATGCACATACAGTTTAACTCTTTGATTATGCAGAAAGCTTGAAATTAGTCACTTTTGTGATATTTCTGTGTCTGGCAATTAATATTGAACACCATAATAATAATAATAATAATAAACAGCCCTAATACGGCCATTTGCTACCTCGGTCTCAAGGACTTCTCACCTAAGAAGGTCCAGGACAGTGAGGCAACACTGTGGAGAAAACCCCCTCTTCCAGCATGCTGTTGAATTTAAACCTGGCAGAGAGAGCCTGTAGGTTGACCAGCGTCCTGATAGGTTGGTCACCATTCCCAAAGGCCTTCACAGATCACTGTTAACACAATGATATGCTGAAGACACAGAGCTGGGTGTTAATTAGCTAAACATATCCAGGGACAATGTTACCATTTTTGAGGTGAATCTGGTGTGCATTACTTTAAACCAGAGACAAAAGAGCAAACAGTGAAAAAACCCAGAATATCTGGTTACCAAAAAAGCCAAATGAATAAGGTCACAGGGAGTTCTGCTGGAGGACTATCTGAAAAAGGGTCACTTAATTAAAGAAGATTATTACACTGACATTTTCAAACAGCTATGAGAGAAAATCAATATTTATTGTAAGAAACTCAGAAGAGAAGTACTCTGCTAGAACAATGCTCAAGCCCAGAAGTATCCACTGGCAATGGCTGCCAACCAGTAATGCAAATTTTAACTTGTCTGTCATGTCCTCTTCTTAGTGGTGAAGAAGGAGCTCAGTGATTACCATCTGACAGATTACGATGACATCATTAGTGCTGTGGACCCATACCTGGGGGGCCAAGATGCCGACTTCCACCAAAGAGGAGGTTCTCTGTGACTGTTGGACTGAAGGTCTTTGCACATTGAGTCTGTTAATTTTGTCCAAAATTGCTGCACTTTTTAATGATCTCATGTCGTGTCAACCTTTTTAAACTTTGACTTTGAAACTTAGGTCCTTCAGCTGCCAACAGGTTTGATTTTCTGTGATTTTTCGCATCTGTCCAAATAGTTTAGATGGTTGTTTGACTATTCAGAGACTCTGCTGCACTGTAAACCCGAACAGTACTACAAACTCATAACTATTGCAGGCAACTAAATCAAAGTGGGCTAATTAGTTCACCTGACACTGAAACATTAAGTATTCTTAACAAATAATCTCGTTTTGATTTCACAGGGCTTAGTATGTCTAAGTGAACACTGTCACTTAACTTGAAACGTCTAAGTTAACAGGCGTACGTGAGGGGACGTGACGTCTGACGTCACTAAATCCAACCGTTCAGGGCACGTATCAAGAAAATTCAAGATGACTGGACCTTAGCGAGGGATGCAACAGAGCAAACGAAGGAGGAAAAACATTCATATTCATCGAAAAACCTGCACAACAACGCACATTTTTTCGCTGCACTGTTGCAAAATTGTGTTATTATCTGTGTTTTGTGTTCCGGGACCCCAACTTCAGGATTTGAAAGTTTCACGCGTGAACCGGGAGTACAAAAGTTTGGCAAAAGTTCAATACATATAGTTATCTTTTGTTAGACGATGTGAGTATGTGTAATGAAGTTACATGTTACGATATTCGACATATTTCCAACTGGTTTAAACTAAAGCTTACTTAGTAATTATCGTCAGTGTCGCTACTAGGCCCAGGTCGCTACTTCATTACTGTCATCAACTTAAGGCCCGTGGAAAAGAGCCGTTCTTTGCCTTGAAAAATATGCAGAGGACAACTTGTTTCAAATATCAGTGAAATGTTTTAATAAAAGCAGTTGCTGCATATGTGAAAGTTTATTTTTTATTCGACATTGCAAAAAAATCATAATATGTTGAGAAGGGTTGTCTAACGGAGTTGCCCTCGCCAATAAGGGATTGACAAAATAATACATACTATACATAATCAATTACGTTACATCTTAAGCAACATTAAACTGTTTGTGCTCTCTGTTATGTTATAGTACCATAGAGTCCTCAACGACTGGAAAGGGAGCAGAGGCACTGCGAGAGATGCTCAGAATTTATGACTTGGAGGTAAGTTTATGTTTGATTTTTCCATGGGGACAATGCTGATCATATAATGTGTTGTCATTACAGATTACAAATATTGACTAAAAGCTTGTAATTGTTTTGTGATGCCTTGATAGTAGTCAATCATCCTGCTGAATCATAGTTAGATTACTATTTTTAACATAACTGAAGCATTACATTGTTATACCAGTGACACGGACTGGGTATGCGGGCAAAATATTTCTATCATGATTTTTTCTTTTTTCTCAATCTAGGAAGAACATGACATCAACATGCGTTGCACTCTGGCTCTTTGTGCACTTCCAGTGTATCTCCGGGAGGATGACACTGAATTCTACAAAACCTGTAATGTAAGTATTAGGGTTGAGCCGGATACTCGTTTCAGACGAGTGCTCGTGCTGAAGGAAAATCCTCATTGGGTAACTGACTGTGTTCACGCCATAGACTGTAAAAAATATGGACGAGCATCCGTGACGTCACCCATTGGTTTGTGGAGTTTCGTTTGAGGCTCATCCACTCAGCGAGTGAACGGTGCCATCTTAGCTTTCTGTGGGTATGTACTTTCCATATTTGGAGGAGGGGCAGTAACTCAACGGGTCAGCCGGTCAAAAAACCTCCCACTTAGCTCGAAGCAACCGAGCTAGCCTAAGGCTAATCAGCTAGGCTAACAAGCTAAGCGGGAGCTACACGGTAGTCAGCCCCGACCCGACCACCTCGGCGGACGCATTTCGACCTATGCTCTGGACAGTTAAATACCAATTCAACGGCTATTTTTTTTAACGTTTGTACTGTAGTTTTAAATGCAGTGCAGCGTTTCTGTGATGATCGTGGTTTGTTGTAATAAAAACATGACATGAATAATTTAATAT
>JAPQLA010029961.1:0-12299 GCA_029822935.1 Naso vlamingii | reverse complement strand
ATTTTCACCCACTCATAGGAAAACTTAAGACTGATTTGCTGAAATGGAAGGACCTGCCACTATCCTTAATAGGTAGGATTAACATAATCAAAATGAATATATTACCAAAATTCTTGTATCTCTTTCAATCTATCCATTTGGAATGCCCTTCTAAATTATTTATTGAGATCAGTCAGGTAATTTCAAAGTTCTTATGGTCCTATAAACATGTAAGAATCAAAACGCTAAGTTTGCAAGCTCCAATTCATAAAGGAGGACTCACTCTACCAGATTTTAAATTATACTACTTAACTTCCCAATTAAGACCTATATGGTACTGGTCCCATGAAAGGACACAATTAGCTTCATGGATGGATATAGAAAGGCACATTTTAAATGGTATCCCCTTGAACGCTTTTCCTTATATTGGGACACAGATCAATAATATCACAGCCAACCCAATAATTAGACACACCTATCTGTGTTGGCAGAAATGCCACAACCTCATAGGTATTAAAAACATGCTCTCTGTTAGGACTCCCCTGTGGATTAGTTCTCCTTTACATGAGTACATGACTGATTAAATTTCTCGTAAATGGCGAGACTGTGGTATACAAGTGCTTGGTGACCTCTGTAAAGACGGTCTAATTGGTGAATACTCAGATATCTGTAATCACTACAATCTACCCTCGTCACACTTTTTTAAATTCATACAGATCAGAAATTGGATTAAATATCAATGCGAGGACTACCCTAGAATTGGAGACACTCCCCTGAGAAAAATAATACACTTATCTGACTCACCAACTGGACTGATCTCAAAGCTTTATAAATGGATTAATGACTGTGTGGATCACAAACATTTGAACCTTAAGTACAAGTGGGAAAAGGACTTGAATGCCAACTACAGCAATCAAGAATGGGAAACAATTCTTTGGAACTCGCAAACCTTTTTTAACTTCAACTAAACACAGACTGATTCAATTAAATGTCTTGCATCGCACATATTACACCCCTCATAGATTACACCACATGTATCAATCTGTCTCTTCATGTTGCCCAAGATGCACTACCAGGGATGGCAATCTAACCCATATGCTATGGGACTATAAGAGCCTTCAGCCGTTTTGGCAAGGTATTCATAACATCTTATCCAAAATGCTCCAAAAAACAGCCACCGCAGACCCCCTGGTAGCTATTCTTGGGGACTTAAACAGACTTCACAACTTCACACTGTATCAGAAAAAGCTTATTTTATTATCCATTACAGCCACTAAAAAATGCATTTTAACAAACTGGAAATCCACAACACCACCATCTTTGAAACAATGGTGGAATGAAATTCTATCATATTGTACTCCAGAAAAAATTATGTATAGTGTGAGGGGAAAACCAGAGCATTTTTTTCAATATATGGGAACCTCTGATAAAAACAATTCCACAAATTGAAGCTTCCATTGGCTGAATGTGATTGTATGTATTGTAAGTATAATTGTGCTGAACTGCTTTCAACTGATCCTTAGGAACGATGTATCCTTACTCTGTGCTGTCTGGTGGGGGGCGGGGTAGGGTGTGGTATCGTGTCTTTGTGATTTGTGTCTTCTATATGTTTTGTAAGTGATATAATTGGGAATAAAAACAATTGTTTAAAAAAAAAAAAATCTTCACACAGGAAGCGACACGAATTTGTGACAGAATTTTGGGGATAGGAAATTTTGCGAAAGAGTTTTGACAGAAAGTCTGTGTTGTAGCTACTGCTAGCATTCAGCAGTCAGAACAGCTTTTTTTCTGTTATGGTGGCCCTAGTAAAGGTTGCGCTCTACCCAAACAGTGCCTCTTCCACTGGATAGTGGATGTCATCGGTCATACATATGGTACGACTAACCCTAAAAATCTAATCCCCTGCCATCCAGTGTGAAGTGCCACTCTACCATGAATGTTTCAACGACATGGGCTGCTCTGAAAGGTTTACCCCTGGAGGCCATATTTGCCACTGCCTCATGAGCATCGCTGAGCACATTTGCCAGGTCCTACAGGGTGAATGTTGCCATTCCTCTGGTCTGGCTGGTGTGTGGAAAGTTTACTGGCTTCCGTGAAACAGCTGAGTGGTGTGGAACAGGGACTGACAGATCCAGGAGTAAATGGAGACTGATGAAATGACCAGAGGTTGCTCATACTGACTGTCAAGAAAGGTTGAGATTTCCCTCCCTGCCTCTTGGCTCTCCTTCTGCTTCAGAATAACATCGGACTACAATAGGGCTTTTATCAGACCCTGAAAAAAAATTAAAGGGACTCTGCATCCTGTTAAAGTGAAGGTGACACAGAGGCATGTAGAATTATGGATCAGCTTTGCACTAAATATTTTCAGCAAAAGTGGATAAGTATCAGCACAGTAGACCGCTTAGGTATTCACTCTCTATTTTAGCTCTTTCATACTGGCCTCAAGTGAGATAATGCACCTGTTGAGGTTGTTTAGGCTATGCCTGACTGATAACTAGGCAAGTTGCTATGCAGGTCCAAGGACAGAAGGATCAGGGGAATGAAAATAGCTCCTTTTTGTGCCCTCTTTGTTTCATACATACAAGGACCTTTTTCTCACTTTTCAGCTCTTTTCCTCTTCATGATTAAACCTGAGTTAAAACATGTTTGGTATGATTATACATGATTTAAATGATCAGAACATCATGTACATGATTTATAACATTATATATATGATTTATATATAGTCTTGGTGAATTAATTAAGTGATTGTATTGATGTGATGATTATTATGTGGTGAAAAATATGAATGTGTGATTGTAACAGTTTGAAAAACAGTTAAGAGCTTACACAAATGCTAAAAGTTAAATCAGGTTTAGTGTCAAAGACATGACTGAGACACGTCCAGGCATGTTTAGCTTGAAGCAGGGTCTTGTGACGATACATCATCCAATGTGTGGGGAGAGAAGGGAAGGAAAGGCCAAATTACGTAAAAATCCAAAATGCTGCTGGTCATGTATGCACTGGGCAAAGAGATGAGCACTGCCCAGTCTCAGCTATTTCTAAAAGTGGCTGCATGGAGAAAAAGGGTTGTTAGTCTCCAGCCGATACCCTATGGACAGGACCTGCTGTCGATCAACCACATCTGAGCATTGCAGTTCCGGACGAAAAACTCTAAAAAGGAAAGAGTTTTGAGCGACTTTTAACATCACAGGAGAGGCTTCCACTTATCTTTAGCTGAAAAATAAGGGATTGAGTAATGGAGATTAACCAACGCCACCCAGCTGAAGATTCATAACTGGACTTTGGAACTTTTCTGCTCATTATGCCATCAAGGACTGAGGACTCTTTGGGAACAACAGACTTTGGACAAAGTTGTTGGGTTCAGCAGCAAAATTTCAATTTTCAATAAATTCTAATACTGCATTTAAAGTAAATTTGTGGACATTGAGACCATGCTTCTCAGAGGCAGTAATATATTAGGTTAAGTGTGTCTATCATCCAAAGGTTCTTACAGGTTAATCTAGCCCCTGAAATTAACCTATCCTTAGGATCTGCTGTCCAGATCACTAAATATTTTCCTGGCAGCCATACCAAGAGCCCAGATCCGTAAGAGGAGAGCTGCCGTTAATGGGTATTTGGCTCCTGGGCTATTCGGCCAAGTGCTTTCTCAGAGAAAGCAGGGTAGATGCCCAGAAGAAGGCAGTGAGAAGCTAGGCAAATCTCCTTGCCATCAGTTTAAACAGTTATCAGTAATCTCTACTTGAGTAATACCAATAGGGCTGATAACCGGACCCTTTTAACAGAGAGCCGGTCCAGTACCCCCTGTACAGGGGTAACTCAGGATCTAAGCAGATGAACGAATGCAAAAAAAAGAGATTAACAACCTAACTTTGTGTTCTGCCGCATATTTGAGCGAGCTGCTCCAACAGGCACCTCTCCTCTAATTTCCTCTGCTCTAAATGAAAAGTGAGTGACAGACATAGGAAGTGAATTGAATACTGGTGCAAACTGGAGCAAATTGGTGAGTTTATTGAGTGCTTCCAGAGGTGTAAACAATCGATTTCAATTGTGTGTGGGAGGTTGTACACGTATGGGTGAGAGCTGACATCCAGGTTGTCATACTGTGATGTCATGCATAAGTGCTTCATAGATATATACATGTAGATGCCGCATTCAGGCTTGTCAGACCTGTCAACACGACCACCATCTTGTGTCAGGGGAAGCCGTGTCTACTTATTGTATGAGTTGATGGAGACAGAGGTCTATCAAGGATAGACTTCTGTTGTTGCGTGACGTGGCATCTCTGGCTCTCCGTCAGTATGGCTCTTAAGAAACTCACTTTTAATCTTAACCTCTTAAACTTTGGTCATTTTTAAGAGTATCTTTTAACCGGACGAAGGATTTTAGTCATCGGACTTTTGATTTTAATGTATTGTGCTACAAGAACTACACTGACAGCGTGGAAAATTCTAATCAGCTGAGAACCGACAACCAGATTCAACAAGCCTGCCAGGATCTCTGTCAGCTGTTTGAAACCATCAGCAACAATCTTCAACAACTAATAAACAAGCTCGACTTACCAGTGCTGTTTCACCTGCAGTGGGCCTGTCTTGGGCCCTTGGTGGTAAGTCTTCCAACCAAGCTACTCCACTATTTCCTCGAGCTAAAATCTGTTTTCACACCGCTGCGGACTCCTTACGGAGCTCAGGCATATACATTTCCCAACTCCTCATTACTTCCTATACTCGGATAGTCACTTCAACATAGTTCCTGGACTACCTTCTGTGCACATTTGCTGGCTCTTTCTTTCACTTTAATTCTGTTTCAGCCCAAATGATGGCTCCCACAGCAGAGAACATGGAGTGAAAAACTGAACTACAATCCATAGAGCGGCTCATTGAAGATCTCCTACAGTGGCAGTCTGTGTTGTGTTCCCGCCTGGCATCACTTGAGCCTGTGGATACCCAACAGTCCTTGGTTTTGGATGCAGAGGCAGCCTCTGCTGATGTTCCCCGTTTAAACTCTACTCCCCTTTGGTCAACTATTGTCAAGGGCACAAAAAAGCTCTCTCTTCCCCTCTACTACTCGTTTGGTGTCAGTTTCAATGACATCACACTCTCTAACTTTTTCTCCCCCTGCCGAAGCTTCCCTCTGAACCAATCTCTCCCTCTTCTACACGCAGAGTGGCCTGGATCCAAAAGCACTCCTCTTCCACCAGTGTCACCTCACTGTTGGGCTCGCCATCCTCTTCATCAGCCCCTCCAGGTTGCAAACGACCCCATTTCTCACTCCTGCAGCCCACAAACCATTCCCTTGTGGTGTCTGCTAAGGCGTTGTCCTTTCCCTCATCTCAGCCACCTGCTGCTGCTGCCTGTATGTCCCCTCCTCCCCCCACTCATGCGTCTGTTAAGGTAAACAAATCGGCCTACCTGCTTTCTCCCAGCTCATTAAAAACCACACATAAACTTCGCCCAAAACTTGCAGTTTACAAAGGCAGCCCTGACACTGAACATCCTGAAATTTTAGTGGTTGGTGACTCCATTGTTCATTTTTTAATGCTTCCTGGTGCCATCACTTACTGTCTCTCTGGAGGAAAAACTGCAGATTTTATTGAATTAATCCCAGCTCTCCTTGACATCAACCACACCATTCACAAAGTGACTTTTTACACTGGTTATAATGACGCCATGGCTAGGCAGTCCTCCAAGCTGCATAATAATCTCAAATCACTGTGTTACAGAGTCTGGGAAAATAATGTCTTATATCTGGCCCTATTCCAAATCTCTCTAAAGGGTCTGAGTGCTTCGGTCAGCTGCACAGCCTCCACCAGTGGTTATGCAACTTTTGCTCAGCCACAGGTTTTGACTTCATTTCAGACTTTGATTCATTCTGGCATTACTCAGGTCTGTATAGAGCAGATGGTGTGCACCTTTATAGAAGGGGTACCAAACTTCTTACAGACAATTTCATCAGATTTATAGCTTTTGGCATGAAGCAATGACGTGCATCACAGCAAGACCCGATTCAGACTCATGTGTCTCCCATCACTGTACCCAGCTCTTTCGATGTGGGTCCTGCTGTGGCTGTTTTCCCTTTCTCTATACCTCTCTCTGACTCCCCCTGCTGTTCATATGGGTCAATAAACTGTTCTACTTCGGTCTCTACTACAAATGTATGCAACATTCAGATTGTAATATCTGCAAGAATCCCCAGATCCTACTGTAATAATCGGGGTGTCAATAGTGATGTCCTTGTGCCTCTAAAATCATAAAACAACAACTTAATTGAGTCTACATATCTGCCCTGTAATTTTGATAAGACCTCCCCTCTACCCTCTAGCTCCCCCTCCTGACAGGCTCCTGCCAGTTTCCCCTATTTTCATCTCCTCCATAGGTCCTAATAATTTTTTCATTCCTCCTCTTCACTCACTCAGTGCAGCTATCCCTCCACCTGTCCCCAGCTATACCTCCTCACCTGTCCAAAATATTTCATCTAGAAACAGTTTTCCTGGGAGTCCTCTCTGTCATTGTGATTCATACGTCTTGCTCTCTGCGGATAACTGATGGGCACTGCAAAGGGACGAACGCCTGTCACCTGCGCCAGCTGTCTCACACCTCCACTGATGTCACTGTCTGCTCATCCTCCACCCCCATTAAGATGGCCCTCCTAAATGCTCGCTCCATTATCAATAAGGCTTCTCTCCTCAGTGACTTGTTCACTAGTAAGAATATGCACTTTGTTTTCATTACTGAAACATGGCAGCAGGATTCGGAATATTTCCACCTTAATGAGCTCTACTCTGCAGACTGTAGCTATATCAGTTCATCATGGCTGACAGGCCGTGGTGGTGGAGTTGCCACTGTGTTTAAGTATGGTTTTGGCTGCTGGTTTGTGAACACTGATACTTTCCCTTTGTATGAAATGCAGATGACAGTTCTATTGTATTTTATTTTTATCATCCTCCAGGTCCTTCTGGACCCTTTTTGTATGAGTTCACTGAGTTTTTGTCTACCATTTTAAAACTCGATAAAGTATTAATCTTTGATGATTTTAACCTGCACATTGATGATTCTTCCTCTCTCACTGCCTCTGATTTCCTTGAGATTGTCTTTTAATTTCAAGCAGCATGTCTCTGGCCTGACACAGTGCTGGTCATACTCTGGACTTGATTTTTTGACCATTTTGGATTCATTCTCACCAATTAGTTTAGATGATATTTCCAAATTACTATCCAGAATTAAGTCATCATCCACCCCCTTTGACATTTTACCTTTTTCCTTGTTTTTGAATGTTTTTAACATTACTGGCCCATCTGTTGTGTCCTTGATTAACTTGTGCCTCCCTGGTTCTGTTCCCCACCAATTCAAACATGCTGTGGTCCAGCCTTTACTGAAGAAACAGAAACAGCCCTGGTTAAAGTCATTAATGACATTTTGATGGCAGCTGATGATCGGAGGTGCACCTTGATGGTTTTATTAGATCTTAGCTGTGCATTCAACACTGTTGATCATGAAATACTATATATACTAATTATATATATATACTATATAATAATATATAATATAATATATAATAATAATATAATATACTAATTAAAAAGACTGATTCATTTTGGTATTTTTTTGACTGCACTAGACCCTTTTATATCGTACCTGACTGACAGAAGTTTTTCTGTGTCTGTGGGCCAGTTTATGTCTGACACTGCCCCTTTAGCCAGTGGTGTCCTTCAGGGTTCTGTCCTCAGGCCTATGTTGTTTGTCCTTTATATGTTTCCTCTAGGTGAAATTATTCGCCAGTTGAGGTTATTTCCTGTCACTTATATGTTGATGACATACAGTTGTACTGTTCCTTTAAACCTGATGAGGTACACAAACTGTCTAGTTTGTTGGATTGTCTTGAGGCCATTAAAATTTGGGTGTCCGACAATGTCCTTCAATTAAATAATGAAAAAACAGTAGCCCTTACTCAGACACCAGACAAAGTGATTCTAACTGTTAAGTCCCATATCGGGTCACTAAATACTTGTGTTCTACCCAAACTCTGGAATTTAGGTGTTATATTTGCGCTTTTTACTTGCATGAATAAATCTTACCTGGACTGCCTCCCAACTATCCAAAATGCAGCTGCCTGCTTCCTCACCAGTTCAATTCTGGGTCCACTTTAAGGTGTTGCTATTGACTTTTAAGGCATGGCCAAGCCCCTGATTATATTCGTAACCTTCTTCATCCCGACATGGCCAGTCGGACAATTAGATCCTCAGAACAGTTGTTATTGTGTGGGAATTGAATAAAGTTTTTTTGAATAGGGTCTGTATTAACTGCATCTTATGAGAGGCCTTGCAGGAGAATGAACTTGCATTCATGTATTAAAGGATCTGATTCATCACACTGTGTTTGTGTTTCTTCTAAGACGTACTAACTTTAGATTTCAACTAGGAAAATTTCCGCAACATTAGGAGGTTCCACCGAGATGGATGTTCTGCTGATCAACACCTGGGTCTCCACTGAAGGTAAATCACCGGTGGGGGTCTCATGAAGACTCAGGGAAAGTTCCACTCTGCAAACGGAGGACTGGATCCCGCCTGAGGTCGGGCACAGGTGGTGGACAGCGGACACTCCATCTATTTTAATAAGTGAGTACAGTGTTATGAATCATTTCTTTTGAGTGTAGTAAGATTGAGTGTAATAAGTCCCAGTGTGGGCCATTGATGCATACTGAGATGAAATGAGTTTAAGTCCCAGCATGGGCTGGGAGTGAGTATTGTGAGTGAATCTCCAGTTTTTCCAATGTGGTATTGGAGAATTGTCGCGTTTAAATCCTTTATGGTCGTTCGCAGACTAGTTTCATGTAATTCCTTAATCTCCAAGTTTTTCATGTGGAGTTGGAGGCTGTCATATATGACTAGTTTCAAGTACCCCTGGCTTTGAAACTGACATGAAAATAGGTTTTTGGTTCAAGCTCCAAAGTGTCAGAAGTGAAAGCGTAGGAAGTACACAGGTTTAGGCTCCAAAGTTCTTGTATGTGTAAAAATAAGTGTAAATGTCTTAAAAAAAACAAACAAAAACAAAACAAAGAAAAAATATAATAAGATATCGAGCCAGAGGCTGTGTGAGGCATTTGAAGGAGCCTCTTAAGTAGGAGTTCTAGATAATCCTCAGAGGTCAGAAGGGTTATAACAAGCTGATATAGTATGCCCCGCTACAAAAAACGGGCGTATGAGTGAGAATTATATGATATAATAATAGTGAATGGTGGTTCATGCAGTGTCTAGTATACCAATATAAGTATACTATTGGGGTGTGTTGCTCGGAACGAATGTGTCATACAAACCACCTGGCTGAATAAGAGTCGCCCAAAGGTAGTGTGTGTGTGATAAGATCCAACCATACATGTATGGGGAGATCAGTGTGCTTGAGAATCGTGTGTGAATGAGAAGCCCATTGAAAGACTAAGCAAATCTGTTCCAGTGAGTCAGTTAAATCATGGGGAAAAAACAAATTGGGGAAATCAAAGTTTTACTTAATTGTCTTACAGGCCCTGCTAAAACAATGGCAGATATATGGGGAAAATATTGCTGAGAATGACTTACTTTGGCAGAAGTATTGCTCTCATTGATACTAAGTAAAGAATGTTTGAGAAGGTGTATGTTGATGTTAGCGGAAAAAGAACAGGGGAAAGTAAGCAGGGACGAATAAGATGGACTAACAAGTTTTCCAAAATTTACAGAAAAGAGGAGAGCAATTATAGTGTCAGGTTTAACCAAGGAAAGAAGTAGAAAGTATGAGTAAGTGAGAGAAGGGATACCTACAGGTAGGGTTAGAAAAAAGGATCTGCCTCTTCCACCTCCACCAAGGACATCTCTTTCACATGATGTGGACACAAGCCCTGAAGTTAAACATCTACAGAAAGACTCTGAGGGGAGGGGGTGGAAAACCGCGTTTACAATAACCTGTCCTCTTTCCCCCCGACTCTTATCTATGAAGGAGCAGACTGAAAAAGTCACAGACTAACTTTAAGACTCCCAGGAAGTTTTTGGTCTTTTCTCCAAAAGCAGGTCATTCCAACTGATGGCTGTGGAGCCAAAAGGACAAAAGGGAGGTGTACCAGATCATTTGAACTATTCTTAAACCCTAGCTGTGGCCAGTTGTCATCTGAGGTGGTGTGCAGGTCATGGCAGCCAGATGAACTGAGGGAGGCTGCAGAGGAAAATCATGATCCCAAAGACTGGAGGTGAGACATGGGTCACAGCAATGCATCAATTATTTACCATGCCTTACCAAATGCTGCAGGACGGGAAGTCTGTCTGATGCAGGAGTTTCAAGCTCCTTCTTCTTTCAACATTTCAAGTAGAGTGCAACCATGCTACAAGACTGATTGTATAATCAAGCTACCCTAAGATCCAGGAGACTTCTTGCCGCATGCAACACACCTAGGAGACTGTTGATTCTTCAGGATGCCCTGCTGCAAAGAAGGAGGAGACAGAAGAGGCAAGGTCAGAGCATTGACACAAGAGAACAATTAGAGATACACACACACACACATGCATGTAGATATACACAACAGTTGTACTAGAAAGTTTGAGAACTCAGATACATTGATTTTAGGAATAGCAGGTTTTGTCCAGCAAAAGGTAATGTTGAGAGCATGTACAAAACAAGTAGTTCCAAAGCTGTTCAAGACAGTGTTTATCAGTTCTTACAGACCAAGGTGCAATTACTGCTTTACCATGTTGCTCCCCCATCTTGCCTGATAAGACACCAAATGGGGGTTGAAGACCAATTTAAGACCACATGGTGGGTAAATTAAGCTGGTTACCAACCAGCTCCAATTCTATCAGATGTTGCAGCACTGAGGTCCCAGGGTCCATCAGACCTGATGCATTTTTTGGATCCTTGTTCATCCTGACTCACAGTTTTGGGTTGCTTTGACTTTCAGTGGTAAGTTTTAAATGCACATGCCACAGGTTTTTCTCCTGTCCAACCACCTTTGATATACGTGTGGATTAAGCCTGTTGCATTGGCTAAGATATTATGAGCAGCACATTCTGTCAGTATGTTAACAGCCTATTCAAGTGTTTTTACATAGGAAGATTGTCAGACTGACGAGGTGTCTTTGCTTTGTTTTCTGGCAGAAAACTTTCAGAATGGTTCTAAAGACAAGTTGCAACTTTATTCCAAAATCAGTGTACTATTTTGGCCATGTAATCACTCCGGAGGGTTGTTAATTAATTTCAGACCACATTCAGGCAATTCTGGATGTTCCAAATTTTACAAGCAAATTCATGAAAACAACTGATGGCCTTTTTGGGTTGAGTAGGCTATCGTTGTCAATGGATCTGTAATTGTGTGGAGATCTCCCAACCCCTGTCTGGCAGCACACAGGGGGAAGACTTTTGGCCATGACTGATTCTTGACTTTGACTTTTGAGACAGAGAAGACTTTGACTGATCCGAAACAATTTTGTTAGCTTTCCACAGTGTTGTATAAAGTACCCACAAGTCATACTTAAATAAAGTAAAGATAGTATGTTAATAAGTCTTAAAGGGATAGTTCAACATTTTTGAAAATTCACCCATCGTCGTGATCCCCATAGTCATAGCAATAGGCGCGTTACCTTTTTTTGTCGATACAAGCTGTTTCCAGGTCAGCGGAGCAGAGCCGTGAGCTGCTCAGCTATTGCTATGCGGCTAAAGGTATTTTTTGGTTTCCCTCATCAAACTCAGCAAATACACAATCCAGCAACTCCCAAACACTGTGGTGGACGAGTTGTGACCTGCGCATTCACCATGCCATGAAACAATAACTGTAACATTACGACACGTGAAGCAAATACTCAGGACTACTTTCTTCAGTAAGCCACTGGGCAGAGTGACACAGCGTACGCACCTCAGGCAGTGCCAGCAATGCCTTAGTTACTTGTTTTCAGCTGGCTGGAATATCATCACGGTACGTAGCAGAAACTCGCGGAAAAGTCTGTAGTGTTGTTCAGCATCTTACATAGTCATAGTTTATACATGTACTGTAAAAGGTTGCGATAACAAGCCGAAGAAATGGAGCAGCGTGAAGTTTCACCACATACCAACAGCAAATGAAGACAGTATGAAACAATGGCTGTTAGTGCTGGACATCGATCCCGACACCCCTGTGGAAATGGTCCGGAAAATGTTTGTGTGCTCTGACCACTTTTTACCAGAGGACTACGGAAGACCACGCTCAGGAATGCCCGGTGCGCACTTGAAAAATACTGCCATACCATCTGTCGGCATTACAGAGAAAGCAGACGTGGTAAGTGACTAAGTTACTGTGTTGTTTAGCTTCATGTTGATTAGCCTAGCATTA
>JAPQLA010029720.1:0-12319 GCA_029822935.1 Naso vlamingii | reverse complement strand
TGTTGTTTTTCCGGTATGAATTTTTCCAGCCTTGTGATTGGCTAAAATGGCCTTCCTGTTAGGAGTGCTATCGCCACTTACTGCTTTGGCATGTGCATGACATTGTTTGAGGCGGATTTCACACCGGTGGTGTGGATGGGATTTTTTTTTTAACCGGGGGCCATAAAAGTTCGGTTTCAAAAATACCCGTGTTCGTGTGGACTAGGCCTTAAATACAAGAGGGCTGAGGGCTAATTACATGACAAGAAACAGCAGTGCAACAATCAAGAGCAGGTGTGGGGCATGGGGCAGACTAGACAACACAGGAGCAAAAAGGGTGGAAAGACAAAAGAAAGAGGACCACATGGACTGCAAACACAGGAGGAAACGAGACACAGATGAAAACAACAAGGACAATCACAAAAGGAGGGAAAACAAGACAGCACAGGGAATACAAAGGCAGATCTGACACAGGAAGATAAAAGTACCAAAATAAAACAGGAAACAATGAAATCAAACCCAAAACCATGAGAATGGATGGACTTGTATGTGGGCATCAGAAGTACACTATTACAGGATGCACCAAAACAAGGCATGGGCAAAGATCTAAAAGCTCCAGGAACTGAGCCATAACACAGACAGGTTTGGAGTTCTTTTCAGTAGTTGCACATGTGACACACTGCTCATAAGTTTTCAATGTCTTGTGTATCTGGCAGTGGTTAAAATCTCCTAAAATGAATTTAGGAGTGTCACAGGGCAGTGCATCCACTCTATTTGTCACCTCTGTGATCAGCTGAGTGGCTGAGGAGGTGTTAGTCCGCGGATAAATGTACAAGAACGTTGAGAAAATCTTGGGAGACTCCTGGACAATGACAGTGATACAGTACCTCTCGGTGACGTAAAAGCAAACTCCGCCTCCAGTGGATTTGTTCGTTACGAGCGCTGATCATTCCATCCAGACAGGGTGTCAAAAGCCGCTTATGTGGAGGTCCTCCTTGCGATCCACGTCTACCATCCATGTCTTGATAAAAGCCAGCATGCATGTGTCTTACTCACAATTACATCTGACGTGAGCCTACAGTTCATCCTTTTTGCACGAGATTGATTATACCTTTCAGAGGATAAGAAGAGTTGGAAGCCGGCCATCCAGCCCATGTGTACTTATTCTGCATTGAACGCCACCTCTTGTCCCTCTCTTTCTCTGATGCTTTTTAGTCCACATGCCATTCATTGCAGCATTTTAAGTATTACTTTGTAGCGACTGGAGCATGAATGGGTTGTCAGTCTCCTGTGGAAAGAGGGCAAGAAGCACTTCACGAATGTAGAGGATCCGAGCCTCACCACCACAGTCATTAAGTCTGAAGGCATACTAGCACACTTAAGTCCAAAGTGCAGCAAAAACTCCAAATAAACTCCCTTCATGATTAAATCAGCTTCTACATACAATCCAAGGCAACAAAAGTAAGAACATTCAGTAAATAGTAAGCAACAAACAAAAAATGAGCTGCTTCCGGGTTGCACAGGTAGTGTGAGTGCCCTGGATGTGAAAAGTCTCATGCTATGGCTAGCTTCATTTCCAGATGTTGCGTGTGCCAACTTTAAGCAGTTAATAACTACTCAGTCTTAACCATTGCGTGCTCTCATATTGAGATGTTTTGATAAGAAAACTGTTCTTTGTTTTCTCATTGCAGAGTTTCAACGATGAGAAAGATCAAAGCAAAAACTTTACTGCTGATAGCAGCCATTGGTCTGTTGGGCCTCCACCTCTTTAAAGATTTTATTGAAACCAAAACCACCCAACCTCATGTAAATGTGAGAGAGAGTGACCATCAAATGATGCCACCCGCCAAAAACTACTCCTACGTATACTCCTGGCCAAAATGTCAACAAAATATGTCCGTTACCAGCATCACAGGCTTCAGTTCTCTTCCTGATGTTGTAAAAAACTTTCTCTACTATCGACACTGTCGCCATTTCCCCATGCTCCTGGACCTCCCTGACAAATGTGGAGGAGCTGATAAATCCACAGAGGTCTTCCTTCTGCTGGTTATTAAAAGCTCTCCTGTGAATTATGACCGCAGAGAGGTACTGCGCAAAACCTGGGCTAAAGAGAGGACACACAACGGTGCATGGATCCGAAGGATCTTCATCTCAGGAACAACAGACACTGGTTTTGAGAAACAGAGGCTGAACGAACTGCTGGAGCACGAGCAACGTGAGAACAATGACATCCTTCAGTGGGACTTTGACGAGTCATTCTACAACCTCACCTTGAAGCAGATTCTCTTCCTGGAATGGATGGAAAGAAACTGTCCAAACGCTCGCTTCCTGCTAAACGGGGATGAAGACGTGTTTGCCAACACAGACAACATGGTGGAGTATCTCCAAGGCCTCAAGGACAATGATGGGAGCAAGCACCTCTATACAGGTTACATGCTCAACAATACAGGGCCCGTTAGAACACCAGGGAGCAAATACTACATCCCAGTTCAGTTGCATGAGTCAGAGTCATATTCCCCATACTGTGGTGGTGGGGGGTACCTCTTGTCTGGCTATACAGCTATGGTCATATACAAAATGTCCCATTCCATTACCATTCTTCCCATTGATGATGCTTACATGGGGATGTGTCTGGCCAAAGCAAGACTTAGTCCTTCTTTCCACATTGGTATGAAGTTGGAGGGACTGTTCGCTCCCTATAAAAGACTAGATAAATACGATCCATGCTTCTTTAGAGAAGTTTTAGTGGTGCACAGATTCCTTTCAGCTGGCATGTACCTTATGTGGCAAAGAATGAACGACCCTAATCTGAAATGTGATACTTCTAATAAAAAGCTCTTGCATCAACAAGCAGAAAAATACAGGTGGTGATTAACCTTGATGACACTTGATGATGCTTTTTTCCAGATTGGAAACAAACATATAACGGTAGGGTTGGGTGATGTGTACCGAACTGGCCATTGATGATGTGACCATGAAACATCATGATGGACGATGACATCATTGTTGTGAGGGTGGAGGTGGGTTTGACTGCATATATATTTAATTTCTACTCATTCTGTTTGTTTATTATTTTTTGATTTGCCACTTTGCTTCTGCTGTTACACTACAGTTTCTCTGTTGAGGGACTAATAAAGTTTTATGTTATCGTGTAAGGGGAGGGAAAAACACCCGTACGTAACGAACATAACCCAAAGTTAAGTCAACTACATTAGTGGACTAATAACTGTATGTCATTATTCCGTTAATTGTGTCGGTATACAGTAAAATAAAAGCGTAGGAGGATTTGGATACTGTGGATTTTGCTGTGTATGTATGAGAGAGTGGAGAGAGATGCGCGAAACAGAAAATAAACTTCTGAGAGAAGCTGAGTTTTGTTACTGTGACAGGCTCTTCTAACCACTTAATGCTTCTCTTAGTGTCTCAACTTGTAAAAATGGCCCATGAAAAGCTATCTCTCTGAGTAGAGTGCAGCTGCTGCTGATAGTCAGGCTGTACCAGAGAGAGTGGGAGGGAGGGGAAGGGTGCCTTTTAAATCATGATGTGACAATGATCAGGGCTCAGGTTCAGAGGTTGTCAGCCATTAATGTTATAATAATGTTATGTTTTGTTACACTAGCTTACAGCTATCAATCATTAAAAATGTGTTTGCGGAGCATAACAATGGCCGTTTTCAGCAGTTTTTCACAGCGGATCTATTTCATATATGTCGGGGAGTATTTTTATACCGTCTGTGAAAGTAACGGAACAACAAGGAGCTGTTACATGAAGAGATGCTCAAATGTTCACCAAATGAAAATGCAGATATCAAATTTGAATCACTTTTAAAAGTAGATGTAAGCAGACAGTCAAAAAAATTGGATATGGGTCAAAAATCAAAACTGAGCATCAAGGCAAGGCAGTGAAAATTGCGGCCTTTGTTTCCTGTTCCTACTTTGGGTTATAAGTGGGAATATGAGCAAAGCTTTTTCTACCAACAGTTAAGTTACCAATGAAACTTAATTATTCTTAAACTGTGAGCTAGTACATTGAGTGACAGAGCTTTTTTTTTTTTTTTTAAAGGAATGGGTAAAGGTGTAGCAGTCCCATTGTCGGTACTTGCTACTGATATATACTGTTTATATTTTTATGTGGTTGGTGCTAGGTCCTACGCATTTCCCTGCCCCAAAGGGGCTGACATTTCTGTTGACCTCATCCCCTGGTTCCTTGCAAAACTTGCTTTATATGCAATGCCAGCTACATCCAAGCTAATAGATTGGCTGGCGCTGACAAAAGATGACTTACATATTTGTTATTTTATGGCTGCAAAACAATTGCCTTCTTCACCATCCAGCTCACATGGATTATTGTTATTATTTTATATGCTACTGTGTTTTGTTTTGTTTTTAAACAGGATTGTCTGATATTTGTTGCTGTGCAGGTACTATCAGTGTTGGGGAGTAACTGGTTACATGTAACAGAGATATGTGATTTAATTACAAAATTAATGTAACTGTGACTGCATACTGTTACTGAGAAAAAATGTGAATGAATTTAAATTAGTTACTTATGAAAATGTTAATTATTACAAAAGGAGTTACATTTCAACATTTTTTGTTAAAAGCTTAGACTATATGTTAAATAATAAGAAAATGAATTTTGTGGCTTTACATGTTTTTGACGTGCACAATGCCGTCATTTGCCATTTCCAATGAAGGCCATTCAGTTTGATGCTATTCCGATGCTCTTAATTTGTTCTCTTGTTTGAATTAGCAGTGCCCCATATCTGCCAATTAAAGTATTAAATCTGCGGGGAAAAAAAATGCATTCCAATGCTGGAAATTAGAAAAAAAAAAAAAATCCAGTAATTAGAAAAGGGCTCAGACATTAACAGTGCAATGCAAAATATATTTACCAGCTGTTAAAATGTTATTGGTGTTAAGAGTTTCCTTGCCAAACCTGAAGAAACATCTGCTGTTATGTGGCCTAATGTTGAGTACTACTGTAGTGGTTAACACTGCCTGATTTGAACATATGAAAATGGCTAACAGTTGAAAAGTAATAAAAAAGTAATCAAATTTAGTAACCAGTAATCTGTAACCTATTGCATTTCAAAAGTAACCTTTCCAACCCTGGGTACTATAGCGTTATTTGTTAGAGCTGGACTGCTGAAACAGCTGCTTACAGCTGGAAACAAGCTTGATGAGAGCTGTGAGATCCTGTATACTGCGAGGTCTAACCGTCCAGTCAAACCTCTCGTTTTCTTTGTGCATTTTATTGTATAATGAGAATAAAGCTGCTTTACCTTTACCTTTATGCTTAGCAACACCCTAAAGGAAAAAATAAAGGAAAAATCCATGCAAAGCTGTCAGCACAGTCTGAGAACTAAACAGACAAAAAGACCATTCAAAATTAAAATTTCCTTTGATGATGATGATTGTATGTAGCGAAGACTGTTTTGTGGGTTACGCATTTATGTCCTTAGCACGTGATTGTCTACAAAACAGTTAGCTACTAGCACTAAAGAACCCTTAGCTATGTTTAATTATTGATTTCCTGTTTTATGTAAGTATACAGTATAATATAAAACTATATTATACTTAGGCAAAGGTGTTTGACACCTATACAATGGCTGAAAACTTTTGAAAAATATCCACTTTTAAATGTAAAAGGTGCAGGGCTGTATGATAATCTGTGGTGTTCACAATCTAAACCAAAATTCTAATTTAATAATAATTCCCCAGGGTTTCTCGGCAGTAATGATAAAATGTTAGTGATTCTTCTGCTTAATTCAATAAGCTAACTTTTTCGTTTAAAGTTTGTTTTATTTAAAGCCTTTTATTTGTGTGGGAATAAAAATGTTCAGATACAGATGAATGTATGTTTTGTGCTGTTTCTCAATCAGACAGCACTGCTAAATTGGCAAGGGGATGTAACTGAAGAATGAAAGTGTTTATGTACTGTCAACTACTTATTACAAAAGATCAAAAAATTATTGTGTGGTGCTGTTTGGTTTTAGGGCTTTGTAAGTGGAAAAGGTGTCTATTTTAATAAACAGTACAACTTGTAAACTGATTTGTTGGATGCTGTATTGTTTTGTAATAAAAAACAAAACAAAACAAAACAAAACAAAAAGGTGCAAAGGGAGATTCCAAGACTCTGCAAAGGGAAGTGGACATTAATAATAGAAAAAAAGTAATTACTGGTTAACTAACTTATAAAAAGAATAAGCTGTTTTTTGTTTGTGCAGCTCAGTGGCTGATTCATCGAAGCTCCTGAATAAAAGTGTTGTTGTTTCGGTTGACAGATTCTTTAAAACAAGTCGATAATAATAAGTAACTACAAAAGACACTTGGAGACACCGTGCCTATAAATCATTGGGTAATGATTAGCTAATTCTTCAGGCTAGTAATGACGGACTGGAACGTAAACAATAAATGGCTGAGAGGTGTTTCTTTTAAGAGCCAGTGTTTTTTCTTATTTGAGAACTTCAAATTTAAACCATGTTGCTTTTTGCAAACATTTCATTTAAATATATGTGAACTGTTTTACACCATTTCATGTAAATGCTGTTAATCTTAATTCAGGTTTCAAGGTTTACTTACACTGATCCAGAACAAACACCAAAAGCTTTGATACTACATCATCTTATGAGGTTCTCACTTCAAACAGGAACAGAGCTAGGAATGGGAAAATAATTGGTATTATCATGTGTCAAGACAGTAAATAACACAATGATATCATCATGGTGAATTTTCATGATTGGAAGAGTTAATCGAGATAATCGTGATTATTCTTACATAAATGTCTTGAAAAAGCTGTCTTATTGATGTACAGTCTTATATTAGTTTCCTGATATATTTTTAATTGTTTAAACCTGTCACCATGGCTGGAGGCTCGGTTTGCACATTGTATCCACCACAAAAACAAGTTTAATAAAATGTGTGCAAATATAACTACACAACTACCAGGTAACATTCCAAACAAAGAAAAAACAAAACAAGCAAACAAAAAAGAGTGACAAGGAGATGAAGTTACCACTATTTTTATTCTTTATTTGTGCAGGAAGACCTAAATATTTATGATTACTCATTTAAAATTATTTAGATTCTTAAGAAGATGTGTCTTAATTTTGCTGCAATAAAAATATATTACCCAGCAAAATACTTAAGTGATTTCAGTGTATTTAAATTTTAATTTTCAAGGTTTTAATAATATTTTGATGATTTTTGGTATCGATAATTGCAATTATTTTGGGCGGGATGATCATGACATTAAATTTGTATTGTCTAATCTTTTTAGGAATAGAGCAACATGTGTACCTTAGTGTAATCAGTTTGTCAAATTGATCGCAATGAGCGTAGCTGCTCCAAAAACGCCCTGGAAGCACATCTGTAGGAAAATACAGCCAGTATTAACTCCTTGTTTGTGTTTGCCATTATCCTTTTGTTTCTGCTACTGTTAGGATATGGTGGATAGTAAGGGCCACCTCTTACTTGATTTATTTGGCTGCTGTGCCAGAGATGGCACTAAAGAGCAGCGTGACTCTGCACCTTTAGCTGAAAAACTGAAATTATTTCAACTTTCATGCATGCCCAAAAAACTGCTAGAAAAATGTATCACCCAGCAGCAAGGGAGGAGCACCTGACAATGGAAAACAATGGATTTGCTGACAACGTTTTTGTAGCGACATTTCTTGGTGTGATTGGCCCTTTAGGTGTCTCATGCTACAGCTAGCTTCATTTCCAGATGTTGCGTGTGCCAACTTTAAGCAGTTAATAACTACTCAGTCTTAACCATTGCGTGCTCTCATATTGAGATGTTTTGATATGAAAACTGTTCTTTGCTTTGTCATTACAGATTTTCCAGGATGAAAAAAGTCAGAGCAAAAACTTTACTGCTGATAGCAGTCATTGGTCTGTTGGGCCTCCACGTCGTTAAAGATTTTATTGACCCCAAAACCATCCAACCTCATGTAAATGTGAGAGAGAGTGACCATCAAATGACGCCACCCGCCAAAAACAACTCCTACGTATACTCCTGGCCAAAATGTCAACAAAATACGTCCGCTGCCAACATCACAGGCTTCAGTTCTCTTCCTGCTAACATAAAAGACTTTCTCTACCATCAACACTGTCGCCATTTCCCCATGCTCCTGGACCTCCCTGACAAATGTGGAGGAGCTGATAAATCTGCAGAGGTCTTCCTTCTGCTGGTCATTAAAAGCTCTCCTGTGAATTACGACCGCAGAGAGGTGCTGCGCAAAACCTGGGCTAAAGAGAGGAAACACAACGGTGCATGGATCCGAAGGATCTTCATCTCAGGAACAACAGACACTGGTTTTGAGAAACAGAGGCTGAACAAACTGCTGGAGTTTGAGCAACATGAGTACAATGACATCCTTCAATGGGACTTCAGTGACACATTCTACAACCTCACCTTGAAGCAGATTCTCTTCCTGGAATGGATGGAAAGAAACTGTCCAAACGCTCGCTTCCTGCTAAACGGGGATGATGACGTGTTTGCCAACACAGACAACATGGTGGAGTATCTCCAAGGCCTCAAGGACAATGATGGAAGCAAGCACCTCTTTACTGGCTACGTGATCCAGAATGTGGGGCCCATTAGATCACCAATGAGCAAATACTACATCCCAGTTCAGGTGCAGGCGTCAGAGTCATATCCCCCCTACTGTGGTGGTGGGGGGTTCCTCTTGTCTGGCTATACAGCTATGGTCATATACAAAATGTCCCATTCCATTACCATTCTTCCCATTGATGATGTTTACATGGGGATGTGTTTGGCCAAAGCAGGACTTGGTCCATCTCTCCATATTGGAGTGAAGTTGGTGGGACTGTATGCTCCCTACAAAAGACTAGATGGGTACGATCCTTGCTTTTATAAAGAAATTTTGCTGGTGCACAGATTCCTCTCAGCTCAAATGTATCTCATGTGGCAAAGAATATATGACCCTAATCTGAAATGTGATCCTTCTGGTCAAAGGACCTTGCATCGACAAGCAGAAAATTACAGGTGGTGATTAATCCTGATAACACTTTGCTTCCTTCTCCTGCTTTCGGATTTGAAGTGGAAAGATGACAAAAACTTTTGAACTGTTTTTCTACCAGTGAAACTTTAGTATTCTTCTTAGACTGTGAGCCAGTAGTCAACCAGATATAAATGAAGTGGGTGAAATAGTTTTTTTTTTTTTTTTTTAAGGAATGAATTAAGGGACTGTCGTGTGTTTACCTCATCCCCTGGTCTGTTGATTAAAAATGGGACTGCAAAACTTGCCTTGTATGCAACGCCAGCTACATCTGAGCTAATAGATTTGCTAACGTTGACATATAATGACTTACGCATTTGCTATTTTATGGCTATAAAGTAAGTGCCTACTACTTCGCCATCCAGCTGACACAGATTTTTGTTATTGTATCCTACATGTTTTTTCCTTCTTTTTTTTTTTTTTTTTTAACCAGATTGTTTTAATTTGTTCTTGTTCAGGTACTGTGCAGTTGTTTCTTAGAGCTGAACTGCTGCAAACAGCTGCTTACTGCTGAAAACAAGCTTGATGAAAGCTGTGAGAACCAACCATACAAATTATTTTAAGATCAGTGAACCAAAAGAGGCTAGAAGCTCAGCATCAGTATTGATTAATGGAGTTTTAAGTTGATGTTGAAGCCAAAGTATGAAGAAAAATAAGTCACGCCAAACAACCTTCCTAAAGAAAAAAAAAAAAAAAATTGTGGAAAAATCCATGCAAAGCTGTCAGCACAACTGAAGAGCTAAACAGACAAAAAGACCATTCAAAACTGAAATTTCCTTTGATGATGATTGTATGTAGAGGAGACAGTTTTGTAAGTTACATATTTACAATATTGCCGTCATTTTGATGATATGATTGTGACTGCCATCACGATCTGACGGAATCATGTCCTTAGCACATAATTTCCATAATAAAGCACATAAAGTCAGCTACTAAATGTTAGCACCAAAGGCTTCTTAGCTGTGTTTGTTCATTGACTGTTTTACACAAAGTATAGAATTTAAAAATATTTATATTTAGTCAAAGGTGTTTTACACCTGTACAATGGCAGAAATCATTTGAACAATACCCAGCTTTAGATGTAAAAGGTGCAGGGCTGTATATAATCTGTGGTGCCCTCAATCTAAACCAAAATTACAATTTAATAATAATTCCTCAGGGTTTCTTAGAAGTAATCATGTAATGTTAGTTAGTCGTTAGCCTAATTTAATAAGTTCATTTTTTTAGTTTAAAGTTTGTTTTTTGTATAGACTGTTCGTTTGCGTGGGAATAAAATGCTCAGAAAGAGATTATTGTATGTTTTGTGCCTTATACAAGTGCTTCTAAATCAGATAGCACTGCTAAAATTGCAAAAAAGGATGTAATGGAAGAATGAAAGTGTTTATGTGCTGTAAACTACTTATTACAAATAGTCTCTAAAAATTGTGTGTGTGATTACTCTTTGCTTTTAAGGCTTTGTAAGTTGAAAGACGTGTCTTTTTTTGAAACAAACGATATATTTATGTACAGTATATACAAATTGTTCAAATCTAATTTATTGTTATGCTGCTAAGAAGTGGTTATGTATCATGTTACTTTGTAATCTATTGCTTTGAAATTGAATCATGCACTATATTACCTAAATGTTTTAAATATAACAAAAAACTATTGATATACTGATGTCCATATTGTGATCTTTGACCATTTTCAGTACACACCTGATAAGAAATATACTAGAGGCAATGCGTGAAAGTGAGTGAAAGCCAAACCGACATTCACTCTTGAAAAGGCTTTATTTGCTTGCCGTTTCACCTCACTAGAGCTACATTTCCTTTTCTTCGCTGCTACATCCGCATTCACAATTTTCCATGGTTTGAATAACGTCCAGTTGTTACATTTATTTTGGTCCCAACTTTACCTGCACGCTCTCAGTTGCATTGAGAAACACACCCTCTCTCTGCACAGAAACATCCCGCTGAACCAAAACATCAAAATACAGGCCGGGGGGGGCTCTGCAGATACACTTACCACCACACGATTCGGGGCCCAGAAGTGATGACTGAGCAGGATTGATTTGTAAAAGTCTGTATTTTGTTCTCTGAGAAAATTCTACTGACTCTATCTAATTTTATGTGTATGTGTTTGTACTTACACACAAATGCAACAGTCCTTTGCACAGCTGTTTACATTCCATTGCCAATAAGTTTGTTTTTGTAAGTGTAAGTGACTTCAAATTGAAGACAAAAATTCAGCAAAACAGATTAGGAGCAAACTCCCCTCTTGCATGATTCGGGCAGCCTGTATGAAAAACCCTTTTGACAGCAGCAAGTCTGTTATCACCCACAGAACGGAAAGAAACTGACTGACTTCCGTAAAACACTTCCTGTCATCAGCCATATACTGAACCTCAAAGATGCTGCCGCTGAGCAGGAACAGTCACACCCTGAGCAGCATCAAACAAATATCACATGACATTGTAAACGGTTCCTCCAACCACAAATTTGCAGTAACTTGAGCTGATTATTTATAAATGAAGTCTTTCTTTCTTCCCTGTTACTAAAAGCATCATTGATGTTATCACAATCCAATACTGTGACAAGGCCATTAGCTCTCACTCATTATTATTTTTTTGTCATACCAAAATGAAGTAATTTATCCTCTGCGCTTTTAAGTTGCTGAGTTGTTAGCAGGGATTGTGAATTCGTGAGTCTAAAATCAGAGTTTAAGGTAAAGATCCACATGCTGTAAAATATGTAGTAAATGTCACAAAGGAATTACCTAATGTGGCATGTGCTAAGTCAAAATGAATGTGAAACTAATTCTCTGAACTACCTTATATTCATCTACCTTTTTTATACTATTATTGTTTGGATGTCTAGACACTAGGTTACATCCTGCAGTACTAAACAAATTTGTTCTTTCGATTGCGAAAGTTGGAACTATGAGGAAATATGTCACAAGCTCATGTGAAATCTGAGACACCAAAAAGAGGAATATTGTGTGATCACTTAATCTTTTGTTGCCTTCTAAAGAGACACGCAGCTGGAAACTCTATATTTTAAATTAATATCCAAAAGTTGTTGCTGCTCTACTAAACACATATTGGGGGGAAAAATGCCCTGAGGTGGTATGTTCCATATTCATACATGTCTCAGTCAGACACTTCTCAGTTTTGTGGGTTGTTGTTACACAATTCTACCACAGCTATTTCATGTGAAGGCAAGTTAACAGTACCTTTTACTATAAGATTAGGTATTTATCTCTCTCTCTCTCTCTCTCTCTCTCTCTCTCTCTATATATATATATATATATATATATATATATATACACACACAC